>KZ810107.1:2301-17683 GCA_000696205.2 Oncopeltus fasciatus
TAAGAGTAAGGTTCATTTTCTAGAATTTTATTTCTGACTAGTCTAAAAATGAATAACTACTTTCTTAAAATATAATTTTACGAGCAGAAAGAATGAAATATAATTTTAAGAGCAGAAAGAATTAAATATAATTTTAAGAGCAGAAAGAATTAAATATAATTTCAATTCAGTCCCCATGGATTCTAACAGTAATATTTAGTTTCTTGCCACATCACGAGAAGAGTTAGTGACTCTTTATATAAAAATATCGGTGTGAGCTATAAGGAATAAAAATATCCAAATTTACTGCAGAATTTATTATAATACCACATAAATACTTACTGTCAACTGAAAGGAGAAATATTTCTGCAAGTTCTTGACGAGCATCACCATGATTGGTTTGTTGATCCCAAGAGAGTCTTCGGGCTTGCAAGGACTTGAAATAAACGTATTGGCCACATTTGAGCCGAGGATCTCGATCACCAGCGACTTGATGTCTTCGTCCGTAATCCTGTGTAGGTAACCGTTCTTTGTCTGCGTGAAATTATGATGCTATTAGGTCATATGGGATTGACAGTGATGATATGCAGTCACTATTGATGATATGCAGATTTTTTTAAAAAGCAAAATTTAATTATGTGTCAATTTTTTCTACTTTCAAATTATTGGTTATTAATTAAAAAAAAAACGGTAATCATAGGGTAAAGGGAGGCCACTCATGTAAAAGATCTAAACTTATTAAAATTGTTATTTTCTTGTGATTTCTATAGAAGTAAAATAACCTCCCGTTAACTGATAGGTACGAAAAAGAGGGAGTTAATAATTGGCTAGAGAACAGTTATTGGGAAAACCTTAGTGTATTAGACGCCTATAACCTAGCCTAATTGTTACGTCACTATGACGTATTAATTACAAAAATAATCCAAGGGATTTTGCTTAGAAGAATAAGTCCCCTCTGAAAAATTTTGCGGGCCAGAATGGCAGATCACTAAAAAACAGAAAGTCAAAATGTTGGACTTCGCCATATTGACGTCATAAATAATTATAATAAATGCTATTGACGGCGCCAAATACATAAGGGTTATTCCACTTATTGGATGCATTTGATTGGACGAGGATCGTATATACATTTTATCATTTATATAGGCGCAGACTATAGCTATTTTATTTATCAGGAACTAAATATAATATGAATACAATAATATAATTACTGTTGTTTTCCATGTAGCTAAAGGCTTACTTCCACAACTGTAGAAAATAGTTTTTAAATTTGCTTTGACATTCATATTTCTTTGTTTCTAATTCATTCAGTCTATTCTTTTTATGTGTTCGCACGAGAGATATATTTCTTAGATAATGCGTGAAATAAGTGGTATATTTGGGTTACATGATCTGGAATGATATTAAAATGCAAAAGAAAGATTAGAACTATTGATAAAGCTACCGGAGCTATGTTTAAAAAAAAAAATAATGTAGGTTATTTATTTTTATTTCCTAGGAACAAAACATCTGTAGTTTATATTAAACGTAAGAAATTGAAGCAATAACAGGAAAAAACAAAGAAAAAAACAAAAACGAAAAAACTGTGCAAACTATGCAGGTTCCTCATGCTTCACTAAATATTGACATGAATATGAGAAAATGTTTTGTAATCTGATGTTTGATCTTTCAGGTCAGAGAGAGCAAAAAGTAAAAACTAAAAAAAAAAAAAAAAAAAAAGGCTGGCTCTTGGATGTTCGGGAGGGAAACTCTAACCATAATAGTTACATTCTTATATATTTTATTTAATTAGCGCTTTTCCTAAAAAAAAAATTGTGAAATATAAATCTTAGAAAAATAAATGTATATATTTTTAATGTAAGACTAATTTTATCTCAAAAGTAGAAAGGGATAGTGAAGAAAGAAGTTTAATTTCGCTGAGGCTGGCACTCAGTCGACCCGTTAGGAAGTTGTGGGAGAAGGCACGCGACCGCCTTCATTCATTCTTATATATATTTTTCTTATGTACCTATTTTTTAAAAAAAATTTGCAGATCACAAATTTTATAAAACTAAATTTAACACCTATTACGATTGGTACATTTCTTTCATAACACTAGTAATAACAACAATATGTATTCATATATCTTAAATGTATTGACTTATCTAGGTTCCTATAGGAGGATTTATATATGAAAAATAAGAAGCTATTGACGATTATTCAATTTGGTCACTCCCTAAGGAGTGTAGTTGGAGTACCAAAGACCGAATTGAGGTTACATATTTTGAAAAATGACGGCCGTCCAAATTTTTAATTTATATTCTTTATTTTAATTCATGTTCATCTTCCTTAATATGCGTTTCTCCTAAAAATGTTGCAGATTAATAATGTTAGAAACATTTATCACGATAGTAATAATACGTAAATGTTAGTGTTTAACATTTTGAATCCCTTTCTAAGCCCTTATCCCATCGGCCGATTCAGCTATTAACTAACTCATCCTATTGCTTTCAAAAGGAATATCAAATGCAGAAAATAAAATTTTCCTTTATTTTTAAAATTTTTCTTACTCAGATGTTATGAAATTTTTCTAGCTCAGATGCTAGTATCTCTTCACCTCTTGAAAGGAGTTCGCCGAACAAGAGCTACGTGAACTAAACTGATTTCAATGTTTTATTAATAATAAACGTAGAGACGCTAAGGTAGTTAGATCTCGCAATCCTGGCACTGGTGGTCTCAATATCCCGCCCTCAGCAGGCTTTTATCGCTAAATAAAAGCTTGTCCTGAGCCATGGATGTTTAGAATGGAATGACAACCTGTAGATAGCCTCTCCTTCTAACCTACGGGGTTGAAAGGATGGTTAACACTTATTTAAAAAAAAAAAAAGTTCATAGATAAGAGTAACTGACTAATTTGACCTAACAAGTAAGAACAGCAGAGCTCTGCCAGTATGATCTGGAGAGAAGTACGGGAAAAACTCTTAAGGTTCGAAATGACTATCATAAAATATTCATTAATAAGTATTTTTCGGTACAGTTTCATTGCTCTAAACTAAATATTACACCCGCTGTTTCGCAAAAAACTTTTTAAACCCGCTCTAAGGTTATCCCCCACTTTTATTGGTCCGATTTTTGACAAATAAAAAGCTAACTTGGCCTTTCATTTGGCATATAAGAGCCACAGGCCTAATTTATAAAAGATAAGTATATGTGTGTTCACAAATACAGATATATTTATACATTTTTGCAAATATAGTGGTATATATATACTATATCATATATACTAGTATATATACTATATATNGCGAAATATATTCTTTACTCACAATTGAAATGATTATGATCATAATCCCTATAGTCTTAGCGCCAAATTACAGATTTGTTTTTTCACCAAGGAATGCTTATAAATTAGATTTCATTGTGATCTTAATACATAATCATGTGTTTAATATACTGTGACAGTATGTATTTCAAAAGTACTGGCATACCCAGAATCATCAAGTGCAAACAGCAAAATTGGTTCAGGGGGTTCTTAACATGATAAAAATATTATTACATTTTTACCAAAAATTGTTTTTCTAACTTTCCATGATTACTATACTCTGTTTATTACAGTAAGAATACTGCTTTTTATTTATTATTGTTGACGAAGGAATGCTGTGCCTTTATCAATTTCAATCAATCCAGAAATATAGTGTGCTCAAGGATGTTTAAAATAGGTTGGCAACCTGTAGATAGCCCCTCTCTCAATAACCCAAAGTGGTTGAAAGAGAGGTTAAGTAAAACAAAAAAATGTTAGCTTCCCTGTTAATATTTTCTACTTTTAACTTACACACAATATAAAATATTGTAAATATTACAAAATTAATAATAAACTATTTAATATATTATGCAAAGCATCTAAAATTAATAATTAACCATAATGAACTATTATTATAGTTTATTATTAATTTTAGCTGTTATAGTTTTCTTTTATTTTTGTCAGACTCAATTTTCATGGGTATAATGAAGTGAAATATTATACAAAGGTTTACACACAATATTTGTATTTGTATTGGTACTAATTTGTTTTATTTCCTAGCTAAAAGATAGTAAAGCCACAAGTTCACCTAAATTTCCAAAACTGTTATCAGATAATGGTCAGGCCATGTTATCATTGTGGTATACAATTATCAACTGTCTACCAGTATATATATTCCTATATTCTAAGATGCAGTACCACTCTTTCAGTGCTTCCAAGTAACGTTCACTACCACCGTTCCAAAACTTAAAACACAGTAAGTCCTGCACTCATTTACATAGTCTTATCTAATATTTTTATATAGAGAATTTTGTAATTATTTATATATACTTATGTTTGGGCCTACATCTAAATTGAAAAAGACCATGGATAAAAATAATGTTTTTTATTATTTAAATTCTGGTAGAATAAAACCTTATTCTGGGTTAAATTTGACTGAAATACTCATTCCAGACAGTTTTTATCAATTTATTTTATTTTTACCTCCTATTCAATCATTTCAGGTGAGCCATGAAGGGAGAGGCTATCTACAGGTAGCCACGTTATTCTAAACACCAATCACACTGGACATAACTATTTTATTTTTAAGCCGAAATAAAAAATTTTCTCATTTAAATTCATTGAATCAAAATCTTGATTTCTCCTATAATTTCCTATGAATGAACTCGAACTAGTTTTGTAGAAAATTAAGTGCCTAGTTTGTGTTTTAAATATTTTATTCAAATTATATTATATTCCACTACAAAATGACTCAAATTGCCCAAAATATTAGTAAAGTATTTTACATTAATTACCATCTTTTATATGGCCAATAGAAATTATACTCCTCTTGCATTGTAAGCAATAAAAATATGTATGATAAACATATTCCAAAATAATTACATTTATTTTGAATGCTCTCATAGGCATGGATAAAACACAATTGATCGTTGGTAAATTTAAATAAATCCAATTTCTTTAAGAAGTTTTCATGGTGGTGTTTATTATAACTGAATATTTCTTTTTTTTTTTTACTTCTGTAGTTATTCTACATCGGATCTAAGTATAAGACTTGGTGATCTTCCCACAGAAAACTCTATTCTCGTATTTCACCTACAGGCCTTCGGTATTGCTAGCTACAAATGTTGATAGCTATAAAGTTTGTTTGTTTGAGTATTTAAGGTTTAACAAATAATTAGAACAAAATGATATCTCTCTTCATGAACCCTTTCGGATTCATTCCCTATTTCATAGAAGAAGTATGTGACTGAGTATGCGGTGTTATTTTTAAGACAACTAAATACCCATAAATTTTAGTTGACAAATATTTAGATTATTAATTTGATTTAATTTTCAATTATAGGCTTTTTAACCTTTCACAAATATCCAAAGACCATTAAACGAACAAAATAATATGTATTAATAAATATTAAATTATTCATTCTCGCCTTATTTTACATTTTTTCTGCTCTATTCTTTTCAATAGAGCCCTTTGCCGTATTCAAATCAGTCTATGAATATACATTGGTACGATTCCATGAAGAGAGGATGTATTCAATAATGAAAAAAAAGCAATGAATTTTACTACATTTTCGTTCCATTTACTGCGTACATAAATACAAATACTTAATGGATAAGGAGCTACCTACTAGCGACCACCCTATTTTAACAAGGTCTTTTTGGCTAGCAACTTGTTTTGCTCTTTAATGATTTATATTCAACAGCCTCTTTAATAAGCCACAAGTAACTTAATTACTGCTAATTTTATTTCCNTTTGCTTGGTTTTATTATTTGCCATACTAAATTATTTATTACGTATTTGATAAAAAATAAATTCAGCCTTTATTTTTGTATTTGAATAATATAAGGCAAATTATATTACAGAAACTAAAACTATGGTCTTTAGAAGATATGTAGACACATACACAAATAAAATTTTAAAGTTTATAAAGTCTTAAAGTAATTCAATTTTACTAAATATAATTTTTGGTTCCTTGTAGACTGGATCAAAGAAGCAAAAGGAAGTATTGAAAATAATTATTATTTTTTTTTTTTTATGAGAACAATATCAAGAGCTGCACTTCATTGGAATTTGATAAAACAAATGTACAAAGGCTATTTGTAACTAAATTCAATTTTAGGTTTCTAAAAAAATCTTTCTTAATATATTTTTAGGAATGAGAACTTTGGATGATTTTATTGCTGCTGCTGTCTACTGTAGGGATCGAATTAATCCTTACATGTTCATATATGCTCTATCAGTTGCTATTATTCACCGGCCTGATACCAGGAACTTGGAAATCCCTTCTCTAGCTGAAGTTTTTCCAGAAAAGTATATGGATAGTGAGGTATTTTCTCGAGCCAAAGAGGAATCTAACATAGTTCCTGATGGTGAAAGAGTAAGTTGATTTAATATAGTAAAATGAAAAATAAATGGAATAATATTTATTAATTATTATGGAATATTTGGGATTTAGATATTGTAAACGATTTTTAGGTTCTCATAAAAAATGCAGAGTAGCATTATCCAATAAAAATGGCCACTGGATTTTTGTCACCGTGTCCATATTTTGGATAGAAATAATATTGTTAGTTTTATTTTTTTTTATACAAATAGGGAAAGTAACTTTTTAATGCTTCCAAAAAATTCCCAGGCCCCTAAAATATTCTAACAAATCAATACTTTCTTTCTCCTCTGATAAATATATAAATATGTGTGCATACTTGTATTTATCCAGGGTAGACATTTGCTTCTTACATAGACTAGAAAATAGTTTCAGTTCTCACTGAGCATGTAATAAAGGTTTAGAAAAGGAAAAACTTCGAAAAACAAATATGTGAGGAAGACAAAGTAGTTATTGTGTTATATATATATACACATACGAGTCATGAAAAAATTAGAGTAATAATAGATGTAAAATGTAATTTTTTAACAATCAAGTTCTACAACACATTTATGAAAAATATTTATTAAGAAAGAAACTTTGGAATGTAACTATATGGATCCTGACTGTTCTCCTTACTGTTAATCTTTAATGAAATCTCACAAAGCAGGCTATGTTACAAAAAAAAAAAAAAAAATCAGTTCCAACTGATCTTACTCTGAGATCAATGAAGTTATTAGATCTTTATTGATATAATATGTTAAAGACTTATAACTAGCAGCTTGTGTTCTATTCAAATGATTGTAATTGCAATTTAATTTTTCCATAATGAAATTTTTGGATTGTAATTACAATTTTATTTTCCCATAATAAAAGTTCTGTTCCCCAAATAGAATTGACAGGTAAAAGGCTCAAAGAAAAATCTAATCAGTTACTCTTTAAAAAGCACTGGAAAATCATGAAGTATTGAATTTTATGCCTAGTCCATTGACTTTGACAAAAGCAAAAGGTGTGCCTAAATTATGAAATTTGCAACGAGTTTTGACTACATATCAAAGAATAATTTTAAGATGTCCTTTTCACAAGAACTGAGCAAACTATGTGAGTTTATCATATCATATATTTCAAGTAAATCCCATTCTTAATATTTGTTTCCTCAATAAATATTTTAAATAAACTTTACTCAATATTGTGCATCAAGACTTTTTGTTTGTAATGCAAATCACAGAAAAATTCTAATTTAATTTTGTGGTTCTGCTCTCCCACACTTGATCAACAAAATTAGCTGGTGCATTTAACACAGCTTAAAATAACAATTTTAAAGTTGAGTATAGAGAAATGTTATAATTTAATTAAGAATTACAGAATATGTTTTGAGATAAAAGAAATACTTTTAAAACTTTTTTGGAGGCTTCTGGTTATTTCTACTCCTGTGATATTATTTTGCAGATAAAAGAAAATATTAATGCATAATTATTTTAATGATGTAAGTCTATTTTTGTTTCTTTTAAATTAGCATTACATCTGTGGGATACTTAAAATGACTATATGGATCCTAATTTTAGTAGGATATAATTATTAAAATAAAGATACTCTTAAATCACTGAATTGACTAGTTCAAAGATATTAATTTTAATAATAATAATAAGTAATTTTAATGAACAATAACAAGTTACAAATAATTTTAGAGAAAACTGCAGCTTAAGAAATGTTTTAATCAAGTGTAAGATTTCAGGTTTACACCTACTCCCGATGATGTGATTTACAGTTTTATAGGAATGTTCTCTCCAATGTTCTTTCATTTAAAGAAATATAACAGATAACACATTATTTTTCAATTTAGATTTTCAGATAAATTCCTATTTTCCATTGATTTATTTCTAGTTTAATATTTAATGATAGAATCATTTTTGATAAATGACTACCCAAGTTATTTATATATTATTTAAATTGAATGTGCTGATATATGTTTTATACCAATCATTAAATATTATTAAAACTCTTTTTCTATTTGCTTGGTTTTATTATTTGCCATACTAAATTATTTATTACGTATTTGCTAAAAAATAAATTCAGCCTTTATTTTTGTATTTGAATAATATAAGGCAAATTATATTACAGAAACTAAAACTATGGTCTTTAGAAGATATGTAGACACATACACAAATAAAATTTTAAAGTTTATAAAGTCTTAAAGTAATTCAATTTTACTAAATATAATTTTTGGTTCCTTGTAGACTGGATCAAAGAAGCAAAAGGAAGTATTGAAAATAATTATTATTTTTTTTTTTTTACGAGAACAATATCAAGAGCTGCACTTCATTGGAATTTGATAAAACAAATGTACAAAGGCTATTTGTAACTAAATTCAATTTTAGGTTTCTAAAAAAATCTTTCTTAATATATTTTTAGGAATGAGAACTTTGGATGATTTTATTGCTGCTGCTGTCTACTGTAGGGATCGAATTAATCCTTACATGTTCATATATGCTCTATCAGTTGCTATTATTCACCGGCCTGATACCAGGAACTTGGAAATCCCTTCTCTAGCTGAAGTTTTTCCAGAAAAGTATATGGATAGTGAGGTATTTTCTCGAGCCAAAGAGGAATCTAACATAGTTCCTGATGGTGAAAGAGTAAGTTGATTTAATATAGTAAAATGAAAAATAAATGGAATAATATTTATTAATTATTATGGAATATTTGGGATTTAGATATTGTAAACGATTTTTAGGTTCTCATAAAAAATGCAGAGTAGCATTATCCAATAAAAATGGCCACTGGATTTTTGTCACCGTGTCCATATTTTGGATAGAAATAATATTGTTAGTTTTATTTTTTTTTATACAAATAGGGAAAGTAACTTTTTAATGCTTCCAAAAAATTCCCAGGCCCCTAAAATATTCTAACAAATCAATACTTTCTTTCTCCTCTGATAAATATATAAATATGTGTGCATACTTGTATTTATCCAGGGTAGACATTTGCTTCTTACATAGACTAGAAAATAGTTTCAGTTCTCACTGAGCATGTAATAAAGGCTTAAAAAAGGAAAAACTTTGAAAAACAAATATGTGAGGAAGAAAAAAGTAGTTATTGTGTTAGTATATGGATTTGCCCACTAATCACTAACTAAAGCATGTGTAGTATGTTCTCATGATATCCCATCTTCATGACATAGATCTGCAACATGACAGAGACCTAACTTATCCGTATTGAGAGAAACATAGTGAGACAGATATTATGGCTAAACAAAAAAGATCAATGCCCTTGATCATCAATGTCAAACATTGACAAATCAATGTCATCATTCAATTAGTGTCTAAAATGACTGTAATGATGGATGTCATTCAATCATAAAAAAACATGATTTTTTATTTTCTCTTTCAAACATATATGAATGCATATTTATAATAATTATTTTAGCTATACTTACTAGGGATTTTTTTATTATGAATAAACTATTACAATCCACTGTTATTTGAGAAATGAGATTATGTTTTTCTTTTTCTACCAAGCACCTTAGGTTTACTCTCTGTATTTTTGAAAATTGTATATGAATACCAGCATTAAATTGCATATGAATCATTGGCAACTTTGTTTTTTTCCTGAACACAGAATAAGACAATCATTAAAATTAAAAAGTATGTTTAAAACATAAAAATTTGCTAGAATCTTTGAAAACATATGTGTAAGTTCTATTTTATAAGTAACTTAATCGGTAATTTGTAATAATATAATAATGAGAAATGTGATAGTGATTTCACCTAAAAGAATTTTATATACACAAATACATTACATTCATTTTTTAATAGATTTAAAAAAAATATTTTCAATATATTTTAAATCATAGATTGACAATTTAGAGACATAATTACTAATGTGTTTAAATTGGATCAAATAATTAAATATGTTTATTTTTAAAGAGTCATTGAAAACACAATGCATGTATAAATGTCAAAAAGCTGAACCATTAATGAAATCAGTAATAATTAGGAATGTTATTAGCTAGTTCAGAACATATCATGAATTTCAAGTCTTTTTAATGATTTAGATTTAAAATGAAAAGATAAATTGATTTTCAATGAAGATAGGGTTGATTTTAAATTATTTCATTATTTTTTATTCCACAAGAAGTTTAAATTTAATAAATCACTATTTAAAATTAAACAGATCCCTTTGGAAATACCTCGTGATTACACAGCATCAGACTTGGACATTGAGCATCGCGTAGCATACTTTCGAGAAGATATTGGTATTAACCTCCACCATTGGCATTGGCACTTGGTATACCCATTCAGTGGCCCATTAAATATTGTTCGAAAGGATAGACGTGGAGAACTCTTCTTTTACATGCATGAACAAATTTTAGCAAGGTAAATCATTATAATTATTATAAGTTAATTTCTTTCTCACAGAAGAATAAGTAGTCAGAAGAAATATTTCTCTTACTGTGGATATTCTAATTGTTTTTAAATGCATTATCTTATTCACGATTTCAAATTCTCTACTGCTGCTGAATTTTGCATTGTTATTAGATAAGAACTAAAAATAAAATATTGAGTATTATACTATATTCCCAATGGTTGCTGTCATTTAAATTTCATTCCTTAAGCTTTGATTTTAGAAGTAATATTGAATACATCATAAAAAATTTTCAAGTAATATCATGCTATGGGATTTATTCTAAGATGATTTTAGTTGGGGTTCGGTTGAGGTAGATTAAAAAAAACACAAATTAAAAAAATGTATTTTTTTAAAGAAGGATTATCTGCCAACGTTTAAAAAAATACATTTTTTTAATTTGTGTTTTTTTGGATCTACCTCGACCGAACCCCAACTAAAATCATCTTAGAATAATATCTACGGTCAACGAACTCTCATTTTGAACATATGGGATTTATTGAGTTTCAGTAACTGTAACTGTTAAATCTGAAAACATTTCTAATCCAATTTTGAATTTGAGATAAACTCTTCTGATCAGCCAAATATTTTTTATTGTACATGAATTTAAATAACTGTGTTAAAGCTTACTATCAACTTATGATGTGTTATATATGATTGGAGAACTCCTGCATGGATGTTTTCATTGCTTGCACATTATTTCATACATTCAATTAATGAAAATCTATTTACACATGTATTCAGTAGTTATAGGGGAAAAATACGAATAAATGTTTTTTTTTATGAAACAATAATATTTTTTGCCAAACAAACCAAATTATTTAGAAAGTATTAATGATATGATCATTTAAAACTCTAACAGGTATAATATGGAAAGGCTCTGTAATAATTTAGCTCGAGTAAAGAGATTGTTAGACCTGAGAGAAAAACTTCCTGAAGGATACTTTCCCAAACTTGACAGTCTTGTGTCAAGCAGAGTGTGGCCACCTCGATTTGCAAATGTCAGGCTCAGTGTAAGTACTAACTTTATAAATAAATTAGTATAGATTTTATTAATAAAAATAATTAAAAAACAAAAAAAGTTAAACACCTTACCTGGAAATTAATTTAAGTATTTTCTCTGAACTTTTTTTTGCAGTAATTTCTATATTTCTCTTTATTCATATCAGAGAAATTTTGTTATTAAAAAAAATTGTTTTATTGCAAGATACTTTAAAAAAAATACTTTTAAAGTTCTTTTAGGCCATGAATATCCTTATCAAGGCAGACTACAATTAATCCAGATAATTGGAGTCTTTCTTAAAAAATAAACAACAAAAATCATAACCATCAACTGAATGCAAATACAAAGTAGGTCTATGATGAATGGGTTGCCAGTAAGCATCTAAATTATTAAAGTTTGTGTTTAGTTATTTACAGAAAACAAATTCAAAATCCTTCATACTCTACACACACAAATCTCTATTTCATAGAGAACTTGTGTAATTGTAATACTTCAAGTTAATTAAGAATTTAATTCTTGAGCTACCTTCCCATGTAAAATTAATAATTTACATTTTCTTATGTTAATCTAGGATATTAATAGAGAGGTCGATCAAGTAAGATTTGATATACAAGATTTAGAACGTTGGAGGGAAAGGATCTTCAGTGCTATACATAGTGGAAAAGTTGTTGATGTAAGTATAAAGGCTGATTTATGTTTAAAATATTTCACAAACGTTGACAAAATATTATTTGACTTAATGTATTATTTTCAGGAAAATGAGAATTCTGTGGAATTAACAGAATCACAGGGAATTGATATACTGGGTAACATGGTAGAAGCAAGCATCTTGTCGTCAAACAGTAATTTATATGGTGATCTTCATAACCTTGGACATGTTGCTATTTCATTCTGCCATGATCCAGAAGCCAAAAATTTGGTAGGTTATTATTGCAATGATTTAAACTTTTATCCACGGAACGTGTTACTTTTTGGCTTTCATCTGTCATTATTCTTTTATTCAAAAATTTAAAGTTTTATGTATATAGAATTCTTTAAAAAAATTTAGAAAATTTGATTCACTGAATATATTATGACTTTACAGGAAACATTTGGTGTCATGGGGGATTCTGCTACAGCAATGAGAGATCCAATATTTTACCGCTGGCATGCATTTATTGATGACATTTTTCAAGAGCATAAAAACACTTTGCCCAGATACTCAGTTCAACAGGTAAGAATTTAATAGTTTAATTAAACATTTAAATTAAAGAGCCACAAAAATAATCCACCAATTCAGATTTAATTTTTTTTTATGTATAAATTAGCTCGATTACCCAGGAGTGCGAATAACATCCATTGAGGTGATTTCTGATGGAAACCAAAATAAAAACCAATTAAATACTTTTTGGGAGCAAAGTGATATCAATTTGTCACGTGGATTGGATTTCACACCAAGAGGACCAGTATTTGCAAGACATACTCATTTACAGCACCAACAATTTACATACAAATTTCAAGTGAGTTAAAAAGTAAAATTAAAGATTTATATTAAGTTTCCTATTAGAATAATTTATAATGTCTTAAACAATAAGAAGTAAAGTATTTTTAAAATAAATTTTTAATGAAAATATTTTTATATGTTTATTCAAACATATTAATATTAGAAAATTTTGATAATTACTAAACTAAATTTACACGTTGAAAATAGTAAAACTTCAATTACCTATATTTTATGTGAAAAAAAATGTATATTTTTGAGAGATGTTCAGAATTTTAATGCTTATGTGAATGAAATTTGCTTAAAATATTATTTTTAAGCATTTATTTCATAGATAAAAAAAAATTGAATATTACTCAAATAAAAGTCTTCATTGTGAAACTTTTATGAGGTATAGACACTAAATATAAAGAAATTATACTTGACAAGATATATAATAATGCAAGATTTCACTATAGTAATGATATTCATAATTTAAGTACAACGTATTCTTATAGATGACTCTTATGGTCACAGTATAGGCTATCCAAGAAGTATTTAAATAGAGCAATTAAACTAAGACAGATTCTGCTACTCGTCATCTGCTCTTTATAGCTAAGAAGTCAAAATGGTGAAAATTTATATTTTAATATTTTTAAATTAAATATAAGGATATTTTAATCTTTCTGATATAAAATGTTACCTGTGATTAAAAGTGGGTTTACTGTAAAGATTGGAATACTCGTAATCAATGGCAGTTGGGGTCCAATTGATTTTCTGGTAGCTGCAAGAGGGCAATTTGAAAAAAATCCACACTTTCCACACACTGAACTCTTTTGAGAACAACTGGAAAGATTGTACCTTAAGTTATTTGAGTGTTATCCTGATTTGATAAACCGAAAAGGTGTTTTATTTCAACAAGATAATGCTCATCCTCATACTCCCCCTTGAGTAAAAGAAAGGTTAAAGAACTTCATGGGTTCAAACTCCTGCCTCGTCCACTATTTAGTTCAGACCTCCCACTATTGGATAATTACTTTTTTTTTAAGCCATGGCCCATTTTCTTCAAGGGAAAAAATTTAATAATTTTGCAGAAATTAAAATTCCGGCCTAAGAGTTTTTTTACAGCCATCCCAAGGAATGGTGGATTGGAGCAATTGGTTAGTAGATAGTTAATGACAGTAGACAACAATAAAACTATACTTTTGATTATTAATTGTTATTTACATGAAAGATATTATAACCAAATATTTAATTGAAAATCGATCACTTTTTTTATACAAGCCTTTATTTTGTTTAAAATGAAAGTAGTTCATGTCTTGTATTACAGCAAGGAAAAACCGTAAATACTTGAGCATAATAAATAACACTTCACTGTACTGTAGCATATGTAAGTAATATATAAATATATAATTAATAAAAATGATCTCTAGGCTAAAAATGTCTGAGTATCTATAATTTGTAGCACTTCCACATAAAAAAAATAATTTTTTTTTCTAATGTTTTAATAAGTATAAAATTTTTTTAAAAATTATACCAGGTTGAAAATTCAGGAGGGCAGAAGAGAGGAACAGTCAGAATTTTCATTGGTCCTAAATTTGATGAGAGGGGTCTACCTATGCTATTCAGAGATCAGAAAAATTTGTTCGTAGAACTAGATAAATTTGTGGTCACATGTAAGTATTTATAGTTAATTATCTAACTAATAATTAATATTTCAACCTAATTGAACTTACAAATCTTTAATTATTTGTTGTTTTTTTAAGGCTTTGTCTAAAGGATATAAGGTTTATGCAAAAATTATTAGCCTTTGCATTTTTAAGTTCAAAAATAAATTTTTCACTAGATCTCTATTTTACTCATAAAATATTTGAATAGTAATACTTTCTTTTATAGAGAAATGGAAGTATAGTAATACTTTAAAAAATGAACACATGAGAAAACCACTGACTATAATTCAGAAATAATTAGAAAAGGTTTTTAAAAGCGTTTTTTTCAAAATGATACTTACATAAAGGCCCTGTTTTGGACTTTCATTAAAGAGTTTAATAATTAAAAAAATATACAATGATAAATAAGGTGAGTATTACAGGAGTTGAGTAAAACCTCTGGGATACTTTGCTTTTAATAGAAGTAAGAGGTTTTATATTTCTTTAATGGTAAACAAGAGGAAT
>KZ810107.1:18085-32142 GCA_000696205.2 Oncopeltus fasciatus
TCTTAATTTATTACTATTATATATATATATTGATGAGGTATAGTAGTATCTCTTTTATTGTTAAATGTTATGCATGGGTGATTTGAAATTTTTCTCATTTACTCAAAAATGTATACATATATATTGATGATCAAGAGCCTGAAATCGGTCCTACAAGTCTTGGAATAATAAACTACATAAGAATGAAGAGATAATAATTTTTAAAAACTTGGTAATTAAATAGACGAAGAAGCAAGAATAAGAAGTAAATGTATGTGTTTGGTTATGGAATGTTTCATGTTTCAGTATATCTCACATAAGGTCAAAATTACAAAAGAATACTTTACTAATTTTATGGAAAATAAATTTTATCTAAATTTTTAATGCAAAATATTTACCAAGCCCAAAAATAATGTTAGTTAGTTGGACAACAAAATTAAATTCTCCATGATTACTCTTAAAATCTTATTTCAATAAAAAAAGAAGACAAAGAAATTATAATACATATATATCAATATAATAATATTTTACCAAAAATTAGCATATAGTTTTTTAGTATATAGTCCTAAAATTAATTTTTGTTTCTTTTATTTTTATTTTGTTTACTTTGTGTCTGATATATTTGCTTTTTTATTTGTCCATCCTAGTGAAATCTGGAACAAACACCATTCAACGGAGGTCAAGCGAGTCTACAGTAACTATACCTTATGAAAGAACATTCAGAGACCTGGATGAAAACAGACCATCAGAAGGAAGCAACTTGGAGCAGTTTAACTTCTGTGGTTGTGGTTGGCCTGACCATATGCTCATTGCCAAAGGCTCTCCAGAAGGTTTTCCTTGCCAGCTATTTGTAATGATCTCAAATGCTGCTGATGACATGGTAAGCCAAAATCAATTGCTATTTTTCTAGAAAAACATTTTAACAATATTTTAAATTTAATTCATGCACAATATAATTTTAATTATAAATTACTAATTATGCACTATTTTTTTTTAATCTTCAAATTTAACATCTATTTATAGTATATTATCTATGAGTCTTAAATGATTAAACTTAATAATAATAGATAATTTATTTATTTATCTTTAATCTTTATTTATNAATGCTTAGGCGTCCCCCACTCCAACTGCTGCATCCAAAATATCACGCACAGAAAGATCAACCATGCTTTGAGCCCACAGCAGTCGCAAACAATAAAAATTTAAGTATTTTTTCATGTAGGCTTTAACGGTCTAAAAAAAAAAAATCTAAATATCGTTTCTTCTTCTAGGGTATGATCAAGCATCACGTGATCGTCGAAGAAAACGACTCAGGGCTGAATGAAGGATGGCTCATTCTAAAGGTTAATGTCTACTTCCCCAAATTGAAATTACAAACTATTTATGTATGTAAATAAAATGTAAAAAAAATTAAACTAGTGAAGAATTGAAGACATTATTCAGAAGTCGAATCATGATACATGTGCGTGAATATCCTGTATTATTTAAGGAAATTTGCTAAAAAAAGTGAATGTTTCGTGAGAATTTTTTTTTAAATAATCAATTTTTTATACATTACAAATTGTTATCACTGTTAAAATTTTACAAATATTGCTCTGAATGCTAAGGCCTTTGACCAATGTTTCTGCACATTACAATTAGTCCAATGGGAACATTACTATCTTCCCAGAGAGGGAAGAACTCCATACAACATTTACTTACATGTTAAGCGCTTATGAGACTGCAATCCTTTTATATTCCCTGTGATCAATGAGTTAGTGCTCAGGTCGTAAGTGTCCTGCAGACGCATGAGTGACAGGGCAGCTCCTGACAAATCTTCTGAAGAGGGGTAAGGCTTTCATATTAATATAATAATATAATATCAATTATGTTAATATAATATCAATTATATTATTGATTTAAGCCTATTTGACTTTCATGTACATTTATCATTAACAGGTTGATCAAAGAGGCTCCAATAATCGTAATTGTGCTGATTCTGCCAGCTATTGTGGTTTAAGGGACAGTCTCTACCCAGATAAGAGGTCTATGGGTTTTCCTTTTGACAGGCAGCCAAGAGAAAATGTGAATACTCTAGGAGAGTTCCTCACTCGTAACATGGCCATTGCAGATGTTACAATTAGCCATTCTAATGTTGTTCGTCCAAGGGCCCAACGCCAGGGAGGAGCTAGCAGAAGTTAATTTAATATAATGCAGTAATATAAAACTTATGTAAAAGGTTCTCAACAATTCTTAAATAAGTTCAATATTAAACAATTGAATTATACTATTATATATAACTATTTTACAAGACCTCAAGACCATTCCTAATGCTTTCCATTATTGAGTGGGAGAAGCCACACAAACTGGTGGCTACACAGACTGAATCCTTGCCCTGCTCAAGATTTTTGATGTAATAACAATATATAAGCCATTTTAATAATAACAAAATGTGCATAATTTTGTTATAGCAAAGAGAGTATATGGGACAGGGTGTAAATCCATAATGAAGGTATAGTTTTTTCAAGGCAATCATACTTTGAAAAAATTAAAAAGAAAAAGAGAAAGGTTATTAAGGAGGCCAAAGGAAATGAATTGAAATGTTCAGTTATCAAACAACACAGTATTAAAAAAAATACAATTTTGTTTTATCATTTATTGATAGCTTCATAAACACACTTCCACAAGAAATTATCATTGTGGAAACTACAATATGAAAACTCTTTTCTTAATTTATTACTTACAAATATAGAATCATTTACAGTTATAGCAGTTTCTTCAAATCATATCTATTTCATCAGCTCCTAATTAAAATTTACTTTATGAAGAATAATTGCTATTTTACATCACTCTTAACATATATTTTACATAAGAGCAAGAAAAAACAATGAGTTAATGTGAGAATATTTTTTTTTTTTTATTTGTTGCACTTAGTTTTTATGATTTATAATTTTTTTCTAAAAGTCTGCAGTTTTCATTTATAATTCAGTCAATGATAAATTTCAAGGAAAAATTAATCAACTACCCTCAGTTAGATATCATAGAGCCCATGTGAGTTACTAAAAGTTTGTAACTGGTAGGTTGAAGAATTCATGAGTAGATAATTTGCACAACACAAATTAAAACTATATTAATTCAGCAGGAACATTGGCTTGCAAACCACATGGTCTCCTAAATTCCTGCCCACTTTCATGAAGCCAAATAGTTGCAACTGAAACAAAATATCATTCAAAATATTCAACTGGAATATATAGGTAAAAATATTGGGTTGAATATCTTTTTCAATTAAAGGATTATTGAAGAAATTTCATTTGCATAGAGTTCTATAATTTAAATAGTGCACTACACGATATTAGAATGGTTATTTATAGTCACAATACACAAAAATAGTATCCATTTATGTAAGTTGAGTACTGATTAGAATATGATTTTTTTATTAACCCTAATTAAAATTTAGATTAAAATATTTCTTTTGAACCAAATCATTGATATTGGACTCCTCTGATTTCAATATTCTTTGTTTTTCTTCTTATTTAAGAAGAATAAATTTGTAGAAACCAATCCCATTCTGAATAATCTTGTAAAACTTCCTTAAGTAAAAAATTAGCATCCACTTCAGTTTCATAGATATAAACTGTATGTTGAAAAAATTTAAGTCATTCCTTATTATTTATACAAGTCTATTTGATGTCAATAAATGATAAGTATCTTCCTATAGCTTTGATCTATGGAGTAATGGAAATAACAATAATGGGCTCTGACTTTTAATTTTATAGGTCTCGACAAAAAAGATACTACACAATAATCACTGGCCTAAAAATTCTTAATAGGACCTCAAATTGATCTAAAAAGAAAATCTTAATATTTTTAAAAATTTTAATTTAGATAAAATGCTCATGAAAATAAAATAACACATAAATAACACATACTAAATTGTAAAATTTACATTAAGATTTATTTATTTTCCAATGAACTGGGATGAAGCTGTACAGTTATAAGAAATAAAAATTGCTAAACTTCGCTTGATAAGAATTAAATTTAATTTAAGCTGAGCGCTTCTGAAATTTTACCATTATTTAAAACAATACTAATAAAGAAAAAAGTCAATCCCTTAATAGCAGAAGAATTTATTGCATGTTTCACATGGTGAAAGGCATCATGCCTTTTGGAAATACTTTTTTTTTTTTTAATTTAGCTGTAATTTATCCAAGCTACTTGACCTACCCATGAAAGGTTCTTGATATTGATAATACAGACTGGAGAACCCAATAACAATAGTCTGTAAGTGACAAACAAAGCTCTTCATTGGTCCTGGACCTCCACTACTCTTTTTCTGGCACTGGCCCATACATGCAGCAATAAATTTTCTTTTGGTAGATTAAAAGAGCTCTCTTGTCAGAAATCGTTAGGGTTAGTTGTTATTATCAAAATTGTTTAAATTCTTGTTACTGTCAGATTTGTTAAATTGCTTTTTGCAACAATTATTTATATTAAAAATGAAATCCAATTAAATGAGACTTAATATATTAAAAAGAAGAAATAATAAATCAATTTAATTTTTTCTTACCCCATTTAGATCCAATCAGTGTAGGGCAAGCAGCATGCCTTGATAGTGGATCACCTTGGCCATCAGGAAGTAAATTGTACCAAAAAACAGCAGTTCCTTTTTCTGGTTGAACTGAAAGTTGTAAATGAGGAAAAACTGTAGTTCCACCTTCTGGAACATCACTAAGCTAGAATAGAAGAGTGCACAATTATTATTAAAACAGTATATAATTATTTTAAAAACAAAAATATTTGGAGACGGAGAATCTAATGTGCATTATAAGTCTAACTGAGACCTGTTATTGGTTAGTGTACTTCTTTTGTAAGATAACTGAGAATTAATTTCACAATTTAAAAATTCTAACTTGAACAGCTTCCAGTCTAAGGTATATTATAAGTAAATCATTTATCAACATTATTTATAATCTTTAGATAAATAAAATATTTGAATTCATATTTTGAAAAACCTATTATCCAGGAACTGTGCAAACTAATCAAGTTTCTGTTTTTGAATACAAATGAACATACATAAGATTAAATGACTAACATAATCTTACAACCTAGAAAGAGTAATTAGGTAAGGTCACTCTATGCTGACTCTTATGTACATTAGTAAATGCCATCCTAATAGCAATTTTCTATAAAAAATACATTAAGCATAAATTTTTATAAAATTATATTTTACAAATATTATGTTCTATAATCTTTTACATAACACTAATTGTAGCAAAGGTATGATAATAGTGAAAGCCCTCTTTACTAATTTCAGCCAAAAATGAATTCATTAAACAACAGGAAAGTTCTTGAGACACTAAAGTTTCCTAGCGGATGAACGAACTTGACAACTTGATTACATATATGGGACACTTAAAAGTTTGTCACATAGCAGTTGCATAAACTAAGATTCCTCATGTTTCATAGCCCATGGAAACGAGGAAAAATGAGTGAATAATTTAAACTGAATAGCAGAAAAGGACAGTAATAGTAATAGGTAGGCTGTAGAAAGGGGGATAAGAACGGAGCCAAACCATCCTTAACTATCGCCCCTAATGTGCTTTTTTTTTTTCTTAGAAAAGTGCTAATAAACTTAAAAATTTGAAAATTTTCTAAATACTTTTCTAATATAAAATTAATTATATTAAAAATTTTTGGAAATCATCTTCCTATAAATTCCCTTGTCCCTTGATAATAATTATTAATAAATGTAATCCAATGTTTGGGAAGGACGCTCAAATGCTTAATTTTTTTTCATAACTAAAAATTAAATTTTAAATTCATAATTTAAAAAAGAGAAGGACCAGCCCAAAACTCCATTTTATATTAATAAAAATCTTCCTTAATTAGCTGTATCCATCAAAATGTTTTAGAATACAAATGTTTGAAAGTTACATTTAACACCAATTAAGTTCCTCAAATTTTTGTTTTAAAATATATTAATGATTTAAATTTTATTCTTCCTTTAAAATACACCTCCTAGGACAAATTGAGCCATTTGCGTGCTAATCTAACAGTGAGCATGGAATACCATTCATGCAGGAACTGCTTAAACTAAGTGAATTTTTCAGTAAATAGTTGTTGAATATTTTTAAATTTTTTATTATATTGAAATATATTTCTATATCATGCAATTCCCCACACTTACTACCCCCCGACAAGGGTAATGCCACATAGTGATATTTTTTCAATGCCCATACATGAGTCCAGTAGTGAGATTAAAAAAGTAAAACAAAAAATATGAGTACAGCTAATTACTTACATAAAAAAGGATTGTAGCTATCCTATTTCCTGTGCCTAAACTAGTAATCTTACTATTTTCTGCCTGTAAAGAAAATATATACAATATGTATATATTATTATATAATACATTTCTTACAATGTATATAGTAGCAGAAATTAGTGAGCGAATGTACCTTTGCATAATCTTCATGTACTGAATAATGCCCTCCAATTCCATAGTTAACAACTTGCATAGCTTCAGCAGTTTCAGTTGTCATGAATGTTGCATCTTCCACCCGCTTCAATATTCGCTCCACAGTTTTACCATCTTCCCTAGAAAGCCAGCCAAATTTGCTGAGACGGATATGATCAGCTGTGCTTGAGCCTCCAGTAGTTACATTTTCGACAGAAGATTTCAACATCTGAGAATTATGAAATAATTAAGAGTTTAAATATTTCGGCAATTTAATACTCTATTTCTTACTGTATGATAAAGAGAGTAAAAATACATTATAGTTATAAAACCTATTCATTAAATGTTACAGATTGTGATGATATAAAGATACATATAATGGAAAGTAAAAGGCGAAAGATATATTCGTTTTGAAGAGAGACCAGAGTAATATTGAGCGCCGTAAATCCCCCAATAAACAACAAAAACATATATTGGAAAGGTTTTGCTAATATACTGAAAAATTTCAAAGATAAAAAAAAATATAGCATACAGAACATAAGTCCGTATAGTGAAGTAGCATACAGACCAGTCAGTAAGGAGGGTATCCCATGTTTCATTAAAGGTAGACTCTAATAAGAACAAATGACTAATTTGGTTTTAAAAGTCGAAGAGGTCAATGAAGGAAAAATTTCACTGAGATTGGTTGTCATGATTAAAGAGGCTGGGGGAGATAATCAGCCCATAGCTCTCAAATGTCTTCCTTAATTTGCTCCCATAGTATAATTTTTTGGGAAATATAAATAGTAGAGTATTATATTTTACAGCTATTATACATTTAAAATATTTTATTAACATAAATAATAACATTGATTATTCAATTAGGCCTATAGCAAAAATTCTCTCTCGCTAATTAGATTTCAGTAATGAATGAATTAATTTTTCATATAAATGTGATAGAATCTAAATATCAGAAAATTATATTTAAACCCACAGAGTTCTAAAATATATATCTTAACTTTAACAGTAATGATTATATTATTCAGCTTCTCTAAAGTACTCATTATATTTCATGGAATTCATTTAATGGTTAGTGAAACTAAGCTTTAGTAACTAACTATTCTAGTTTCTTTATTTAAAAATTTGCGGTAACTAGCACACAAACAGATTGTAATGACATAAAACATTTTACGAATGACATTGTCCCTTCTCTTGTTAAAAAGCTGCTTTTATGCTTTTTTAGTGATTTTCCTGTAGAACATTGGTTATATTGAAGAACTTTATATTTATTTATTGTTGAAACCATTACTTTAATTTTTGTAGAAGACATTATATTTTTATTTTCACCACAAACCTGTCATTCACTTGTGCCACCTTAAAAAGAGAAATAAATAAATGAATGTCTTGAGAGATGAATCATTTGAAATGAAATGAATGTTAATGAGAGGATGGACTTACTCTTGCTTGTGATAAAATTCTGATTGTTTTCATTTCCTCATCAGTAAGTATTTTTCTAAATAGAAATACATTAGGATTGATGTAAGCTTCTTCAAGTTTTAAAGGGGCTAACCTGAAATTTAAGTAGAAAGTAACAGGTTATTTTAAAGTATAAAATTTAAATTATTTTGAAATATCAAGCTTTATTTTACAGATCAAGATCTATTTTATGCATACAAGTGTATATGAGAAATGGTGTTTATTTCTTGAATCAACAATTATTAAGATATCTGTTTTCTTTAACCGTTTCAGAAATTGGCCCAATAACCTTTTCAATAGGTTTGAAAATAATTATGACTAATCATCCATTCTAATGGTTTGGAGTATTCCATTATTTTCAAGCTGTAGGCTTATTGTACTTCTGAATAAGAAGTGCAGGGTAGCCGAGGACATCTGTTTGGTTCTTTCAATCCTGATATTGAGGGTTCAACTCCTACCTTCGCTTTAATAAAAAAAATAAAAGCTTATCTAGAGCCATAGATCCTAAGTGGTTGAAATAGAGGTTAAATAAATTTAAAAAAAAAATTCTTAATCAAATATCTTCATCTTTTTTACTGTCAAAGCCAATAGAATCGTTGGTTTATATTCCTTCTTACTTAGAATATTCTTGGGAATTTTGTGGCATGGTTTTTATTACTTCATCGACTTTTTTAATTTTTTTTTTTTCAAAATGAGACTGATGCCAGTATTTAACAGTCAATTGCCTTCAACTAATTCTACAAAGCATTTCCGGTGATTTAATTGGGACCGAAAACAAAACCTTATTTCGCTCTTCCCTCTTTAAAAAAAAGTTTGATTTCTTTTGCCTAGCTTTTAACATTTATGTATGAGTACTTCCTATATTTATGTGTGAGTACTTCGGCTAATTTTTAGTTAATGAAATAGGTAATAAATCAAACATCGGGGCTAAAAGTAATAAAATCATACTTCAAGACTCCTGTCCAAGGTTTCGGCCCCACACTTACAGGAAATTTTATTTTATAAATTAAAATTTTTTTTTTCTTATTTTGCTGCTCACATTGTTTATGTGTAAAAAATAAATACAATAGACCATAATTAAGTATTTCATTTTTGTGCTGTTGGGTTATCTTAGCTTAAAGAAAAATACAGACTTTTGTGAACTGGCATTACAAAGATTGTATTTCACTGTGTTTTGAAAATTAATCATTTGAAAACCTCTTTAGTGATTGTTTTATCAAAACAAAAAGCATTAATTTATTATATTTGGCACTGGTTTTGGATAATAAAATTGTATGAGGTTGTAAATATAAGAAGACAGTTATAAGAAAAATTTGGATAAATATTAGTCTCTCCTGAACATACATTTACTCAGTAGATTGTCTATTTATATCTCTAATTTTAAATCTGTATCGATCTAGCACCATATTTTGGCTTTCAATTTTCACAAGTAATGTAAACATAATGAATATTTGTATTCATTGTTAGACATTATATATTAAATTGTTATTACGTATACATTACAATTGTTGCATTACATTGTAAAATATACTTACTTCAGGAAAGGGTTGTGAGTGTGATATCGACATTTAAGTTTAGCCAGTAAGTTTTTCGGAGGTGTGATGGCTTTATTACAAGCCAATTTATACTTCACATCTTCAATTGAAGTAAATGGTGCAGAAATGTTTTCGTACTGTAATAAAAATGAGAATATACTGTAGATGTGTACAGAGTAATGTACATTTTAAGTTCAAAAGAATTAGTAATGTTAGCCTAGCATCATTAGTTAATTAAAATAAAAGCAAGAATTTAATTACATTCATTTAAATGTTTTTATTTTTATTCATTTTTACATTATCTCAAAATAAATAGACAACTGATAATTTAAAATGAATAAAGATAACCTAAATCACTGGGATATGTTTTTAAAATTAATTTTTTACAGCATACACTTGAACTTTAAAAAATTTTGATAGGGGAAGAGAGGGAGTGAGGGTGGTGGTGGTGGAGGGAGGAGAGAGAGTGACCATGGCGATAGTTTAGTTTACTAAAACCCAACTCATTGAAAAAAGAGGCTAATTATTTTTATTTCCAGATATATATATATTTATGTATGTATATGTATTTATATATATATGTGTGTGTGTGTGTTTAGTTAAATAATTATGTACTTATAGAGCAAAAACATGTTTACTTAGATCTCACCATTAAATAGTGGGTGCATGGAAGCTCAAAACAAATTTTACCTCACTTATTAAAGAGCCACACCTAACAGACTTCTTACACCAAAATACTTTAACTTATTAGTAAATATACCATATTTAGATATAAAAAAAAGAACCTTAAATTTAATTAAATATTATTACCTACATTAATTGATAAACTTTTATTCAGTATATCTTCCATGTTTGCTTTGTTATCTCTTGCTCTTGGATGGTCAGGATATATTTCCAACAGTTCTTCAGTATATATGATTGCCTCTTCAATTCTACCTTGAATTTATAATAATTTAATCAAGAAAAATCTTCATTGTACTAATGGTATATTTTAAGCAATTTATTAGGAATATAGTGATTTTTAATTTTTTTTTATCAAGTATTTATTTATATCGCTTAATTTGATGAAGATTATCATTGACATTTGACTAAATCCCTTGAATAATCAAAGGTGCATAATAAGGAGAGGATAGCTATCATTAAGTACAAAAGATAAACAAAACTGAGAAAAACCCCTCTCATTTACTCCTAGATGAGGCATTTTTTTTCATGAGCTACACATTTTCCACTATCACGCATAGTATTTAAAAGTAAGTTATAAAAAGTAATTATGTAATGCATATATTTTACTGATACATTATAGATATTATAATTGTATTCAAACACTACCTGATTGATTACTTAAGGAATTGATTGGCATGCTATTTAATATGTAAATAATATACCTTCTTTGAAGTGGGAGTATGCAAGAATTTCTAAGACAATCCATCGCCAAACCCCATCTAGGTACAGTTTCCCTTCCATTGCAATTAACGTTTCATTCATCCATAGTTTTGCATGACGAAAATCTTCTCTTGAAAATGCATAAATAGCAAATTCATAGCAGTCATTTACTGTAAAAGTCAGCAGAGTAAATAATAAAAATAAAAGGTTTTACTATTTTTATAACTTTAATAATTAAATTACGGAATTTACTCTCCCTTATGCCGACCAGAGGCCAAATTTTGTATGATTTTGACCAAAAAACTGTTAGGTGTTGAATCAAGCATTGAGAAATAATTTATTTTTGGTGGTTATGCTTTTTGGACAGAAGCTTGTTCACTTTTGATGAGCGTATTAAAATACACAGCTTAAGCTATAATGGGTATGTGTTTTTCTAGATATGTCTTTTGAGTGAGCGCGCGCGTGTGTCTGCCAACGCACTACGAGCCAAAGCTTTCATATATTCTAGTGAAAATTGCACGTAGCTTTTAAATGCAAAACAAAAGAATTACTTTGTTATTGAACAATAGGAGAGGGGGATTATCTGAAAAAAGGGCTGAAAAAAGTTTTTCTGCGGCAGCTGGTGTAGCTTTTAGACTAATGAAAATCAACACAGATTTGTTTATTCACAAAATAAATATTTTAGGAGTCAAGTAGCGAAATCGAAAAATATGGGTTAAGAGTTTATTTCTACTATAAACTTTAATGATTTACGTTTTAAAAGCCACATTTAATTGTTTTTCTTAATGAAATTGAAACTCGAGCTCATTTATAATATAATTTTTAAGGAAATTTTTTAACTCAATTATTCGCAAAAACCTTGTATTCCGTTTTCATATTGAAAAAAAAAAAAAAAAATAACAACAAGAAAAACACAATNATTCATTATGAATAAAAATGTCCTCAATAGCATACGTATTCAGTGTTTATAGTAGATATGTCTTATGGAAAACTACTATTCGCACAGGCATTATGGCACAGCTTTTGAAGATTTTTTTTTCGCAACAATAAAAAATAATTTATTAACAAAAATAACTGTTTCAATATAATATATATCTTCATAGCTTCCAATAAATTTAAAGCGAATTTTATTCATATTATCATCATATATTGTTATAGTCAAACGGTTGGTACAAATCCCACGAAAGGGTTATTAATGCACTTTTTAGAACGGTTGAAAAATTGAAATATGAAATAGTATTATTTTACTTCAACTACGGTATTATTACGCTTTATCAGTTTAGCACCTTATTCTAATGCTTCGTTAGTCCTTAAATTATTAGAATAAGGTTTTTAAAGTGGACAACATTACGTGTAAACTTCAAGTTCTTCTTAGAAACTGCTACAAAAATGTCAGTAATGGTGTAACCGTTTTTATGGTGCAACAAATCAACAACTTTTAATATATAATTTAAACTTCTTTAATTGCAAGTTCAAGCTTAAATAATATTAGACACCAGTTCGGCAGGGGTAAAAATGGTGGGAAAATTTTATTTTATTTTTATATTAATACAGTTTTGAAACGTTAGACTACATTTTCCTGATAGAATTATCTAAAGTGTTCCTGGATACTGAGGAGTACAGAGCAACATTGTAGATACACTGGTGCAAGAAAGCATCAGAGGACTCCATGATGGGATCCCTGCCTTGTCAGCAGCGTGACGAAGAACGTTCATCAGAAAAACACTGAAACTTGATCGGGGGATCAAAACGATGGAATACTTGCCGGCGTAAACCAGAACTGTGGCTCTCTTAAACATACTTTGATATGTTTGTATGTTTGCATTCAGTTAAAAGATCTAAATAATTCCACTTTCTGACATGTATGGAGTTGAGACATTTTACTTCACTCCTAACAGGTCATTGTCCCTCCTGGTTAATAACTAAGGTGATCCTCTGTAAAAAAGGGATTGGAAAGGACTCAACCGGTCGACAACGCTTTGTCGGTACTACTTTGGCAGACTTGAACTCTTCGGTTGTATATCAATAGGATTGATCCATCAGACCTTTTTGGTATTTTTAAGAGCCTTAGGGTTCTGTTGGACAACTGATTTGGGACTATGTGACAAATGACCTGGGAGATCATGGAGACTTTCAGCAGATAACCCAATCCTACTTGTAATAATAATAAGGTCTAAATGCTTAGGCGTCCCCCACTCCAACTGCTGCATCCAAAATATCACGCACAGAAAGATCAACCATGCTTTGAGCCCACAGCAGTCGCAAACAATAAAAATTTAAGTATTTTTTCATGTAGGCTTTAACGGTCTAAAAAAAAAAAATCTAAATATCGTTTCTTCTTCTAGGGTTTGATCAAGCATCACGTGATCGTCGAAGAAAACGACTCAGGGCTGAATGAAGGATGGCTCATTCTAAAGGTTAATGTCTACTTCCCCAAATTGAAATTACAAACTATTTATGTATGTAAATAAAATGTAAAAAAAATTAAACTAGTGAAGAATTGAAGACATTATTCAGAAGTCGAATCATGATACATGTGCGTGAATATCCTGTATTATTTAAGGAAATTTGCTAAAAAAAGTGAATGTTTCGTGAGAATTTTTTTTTAAATAATCAATTTTTTATACATTACAAATTGTTATCACTGTTAAAATTTTACAAATATTGCTCTGAATGCTAAGGCCTTTGACCAATGTTTCTGCACATTACAATTAGTCCAATGGGAACATTACTATCTTCCCAGAGAGGGAAGAACTCCATACAACATTTACTTACATGTTAAGCGCTTATGAGACTGCAATCCTTTTATATTCCCTGTGATCAATGAGTTAGTGCTCAGGTCGTAAGTGTCCTGCAGACGCATGAGTGACAGGGCAGCTCCTGACAAATCTTCTGAAGAGGGGTAAGGCTTTCTAGATTTTATCTCATTGAATTTGTACAATGTTTCTGAAACAACCTAGAATTTAATTAGCAATCAATTATAAAGTCAATCAATAAAGCATTTTAGCTATTTTTGGTCCCTAATATTCTTTATTTGCTGACAAAGCTTTAATTGCGTTGATTATAACAAACAACAATAGTGTTGTTTCAATCATAGTCGTTCTTCAGCAATGGAATATGTAACTCTTGACATTTATTAATAGAGTAAGCCTAACCTATTTTATAAGGTCTAGAGTTCATGGTGTTACAATGCACTCTAGGGTTTTGTGAAAGTGCTTCAGAATGTGCAATAAAACAATGGCTTACGTGAGTACTTTATGAATATATATATA
>KZ810107.1:35112-48446 GCA_000696205.2 Oncopeltus fasciatus
ATACATGGGGTTTATATCAACAAAAAACTGAAATAAAATAAATATATATAATCTCATTAAATTAGTAGTTAAATGAAGAGACTGTGTATTTATGATTAGCACAATACGTGTGTTTTTATAATTTAAATAGCTTTGTCATTCTTGCTCCGAGGATTTTGTATTATTAATAGTTGGAGTTATGTTTATTTATTCTTCTGCCTCTGGAGTCCTGGCGAGGCTTTGCAAAATACAAACGCTAGTTTGTACGCTAGATAAACATATGCAATAGATAATGTTATCAACCCCCTCCTCCTCCATTTAACACTGAACACGTTAACCTTATGAAAATATATGTTATTTCAAGAATATATTTCCAGGACTCCACGAATTAAATGTAGCTGCCAACCAACATATCTTTGCTTCAGAGAAATGCCGCAATGTGATTAGGCTAACAAATTTAATATAAACAAGTCAATAAAACTTAATCTTACACAAGAATTATTATATGAAAATAAATTAATTATTTCAATTTATAATACTTTGACTTCACATTTTATCATACTGATCAGATTAAATTTACTGTATTCTTGTATATTTTATGAAAATGGATATTAAGGAAAATATTTAAAAATGAAATAAAAAAATAAGATGATCAATTAATGCGAGGGAATAGAATAANATGTTTCCATTACACCACCGGGACGAGCTAGATAACTTATTAAATTCCCAACACTCTAGCGAGAGCCTAACCCACGAGAAAGAAGAATACATCGTCTTATGCTCGAAGGAGCTGACATTGTCTAGCTATTTATCGACTCTCGTTATTTACTTTTTATTTTCATTTATAAATATTAATTTAGTTGTGGTTTATTATCCTACGTAAATTTTAAACAATTAATGCGAGGGGATATAATAAAAAATCTATCTATCCCAGGATTCGAATCTGGATCTCCTGCTTATTGGAGTGTATTGGGAATTTAATAAGTTATCTGGCTCGTCCCGGTGGTGCAATTGATAGCATACCGGCCCGGAAAGCAGGAGATTCAGGTTCGAGTCCTGGCTGGGACAGATATATTTATATTCTATTCCCTCTCATTAATTGGTTAAAATTTACCTGGGATAATAAATCACAACTAAATTAATATTTATGCATTAAAAAAAAATTGGTTAAGCGGATCACCACATTTTTAAAATGTGAAAACCAAATTTTTTATTTAGTTTTTATGAAAAGCATTTGAATTGCTTAAAAAAAAAAAGATGTGTAAAATTTAATTTTTACATAACCTCTTTATGAAAATGTATATTAAATAAGTTATATAAAATTATATCTGCTAATGTTGAATGTTCTTTACCACTCTCCCACTTAGTAATCTACACCCTAACTTAGAGATCTTCCATTTTATATTTTTGTTTTCTTCAGCATATAAGATTAAATAAGTCATTTATTATCGTTTGTTTTTTTTTTCGATTCACGCAAAATTCGGAATACTTTAGTGACACGGTCCTCAGGGTTTAATTAAGTGTTAAACCTGAATTACATATTAGCAATTTAATAATATAATAATTANATTAGAAACCTAAGATTTAAATATATTTTTATTGTATCGAAATTTCGATTATACCAAATTGAAAATACTTATAGAGAATAGGTTCTCTAGTTTTGAAATCAATAATGTAGGGTCCTGTCTTGGCCGAGTGGATCCGTTGGAGACTTATATATCAGGTGCTGTGGACTAGAGTTCCGTCCTGCACGATCTTATATCATGAAATTTATATATCAGAATATATGAAGAATCTTTAAATATACCCTCTCCCTATTATTCCTTATGGGTACATGGTAGGTAAAAACAAATAAAACAAGAACAATAAAAATCAATAATATGATCATTTGGCATTATAAGCTTATGAATACAGATTTGCTATTTAATAATAAATTGGTCACATTCTTAAAATTTTACTTAGGGAATAGCTTTATTTTTTTCTTTGGGATATATCATGAAGAAGTAGGCTATTCAAATGGAAGCAAACTATTCTAGCCAGTATATCAGGTTTAATACAGAATCTCACCTGCAGACTGTCAGCGCTTCTCTTTCTTTACAAGAGAGCTTGAGTTACATCAGCATTGTTCAGAAAATTTCAAGAGAGCTTGGTTTAAGTATGTCTGGGTTACCAGGAGTATTACATAACACCTCCAAACTTCACTGAGAGTTTTGGAATGTAGAGTTATTTATAATTAGATGATTTTACTTGGGGTTCCGTCAAGTTAGATCCAAAAAATACAAATTTAAAAAATTTTTAATTTAAAGTATTTTTTAAAAAGGATTATCTGCCAACGTTTGGGCTTACATTGTAAGCCATCTTCAGGGCTATCATGAAGACGAGAGAGGACGTCCTCCCAGTCATGGAAATGTGAACTTAGGAACAGAACGTCCTCTCTCGTCTTCATGATAGCCCTGAAGATGGCTTACAATGTAGTCATGGAAATGTGAATTAAGGGACAGGACGTCCTCTCTCGTCTTCATGATAGCCCTGAAGATAGCTTACAATGTAAGCCGAAACGTCGGCAGATAATCCTTAAAAAAAAATACATTTTTAAATTTGTGTTTTTTGGATCTACCTTGACCGAACCCCAGCTAAAGTCATATAATAATAATATTACGGTAAAAAAAAACTCTCCTTTTAGAGTTATTTATATTTTTTTTGAAGAACGGTCTACAAAAATATAAAGAAATACTTGTAAATAAACTCCTTTTTGCGAGCTTTCGTGCGTCACGTGATGGCTTCTTCAGGGCTGAATGGAGAAAACCATGTACAAGAGTTTGACTACTCGACCCATGGTTCAAGCCCGGAAGAAGTATTTATGAATGTCTAATATGCTAAATATTGCTCTGTTTTATTGTTAATGATGAGCTGAAAAATGCCGCCCAGTTTAAAGCAATAAAGTGATATTATTTATAGTCCTCCATCTTGTAATAAATCCCTTGTCTGCAGGAGAGCCAGCCAGTGTTGCAAGCAGTCCGTCATCCGGCATTAGGGGGAAAATGCGCACCACTATTTATTCATGAAGGAGATCTCCATCTTTTCAATCTCCCCGAGGCGGTTGGGGTAAGAATACCCTTAAATGCCCACCATTCTAGAACTTCCTGCTTCTCTTATCAGCTTCTCTCATTCCTGTTCTTCTCATATTTACCATGATCTTGTTTCGATTTTTCTTGATGATATTCCCTCCATACATGGGGTTTATATGTAGGCGTTTCTTGTAGATACGTTGTTTTTTTGAACATAGATACATTTATTATTAAAGAAACACATTTCTGATAACATATAACAAGCAGGAACTCTTGATTATGATCTTTCCTTCAAGGTCGTAGCTAAAATCAAAGGTAATTTATATTAAATAAATACTCTTCAAATGAGCAGCAGAAGTGTCTTATATTTTATTTTACTGAAGGATTGACAAAAAAAAAAAAAAAAAAAAAAATCACTTGTAAAAGACACAGCTTATATAATGACAGAATAAGTTCATATTTTTTTTTCCTTGTATAAGTTAATTATGTGTTAGCAGTAGTTGTAAAGAAATATTTTAGTTTAAATCCAGACAGTTAAATGGAAATCACTTCACAAAGAAGCTACAGAATATGAACATATTCCCCCCTATTACATTAAAGATGGGTATAAATAAAAGTAAATTCAATTTACACGCTAAACAGAACTATGACTGTAAAGGATTTGACTACCAAAATTTGCTCTAACCTGGCCAGGAAGGAAGATTGGGAGAAGCACTCACCTACCTATTGTAGATATATTCGTGAATTGCTTTGTTATCAAGTGTTTTTTTTTGTAAGATTTATATATAGAAAATTACATTTTACACCTGTAGCTTCAATAGGGTTTGCTAACACTAATAACTATTTCACGGGGGGTTATATTCAAGCTTTCGTGAGAGTCATCAAGGGGCCAGCCCAGGCTAATCGGCTCTCCAGAGCCTCAACTCTTAACTTAAAACTACTAAATTATTCTAAGATGATTTTAGTTGGGGTTCGGTCAGGTTAGATCCAAAAAACACAAATTTAAATCTGACTGGTCATGGAAATGTGAACTTAGGGACAGGATGTCCTTTCTCATCTTCATGATAGCCCTGAAGATGGCTTACAATGTAAGCTGAAACGTTGGCAGATAATCCTTTATTAAAAACTACATTTTTTAAATTTGTGTTTTTTGGATCTACCTTGACCGAACCCCAACTAAAATCATCTTAGAATAATATCTACGGTCAACAAACTCTCCTTTTGAACTACTAAATTATTTGCTATCTAATTCATTTTCGATGGAATCTACTTTTTTTTGGGGCAGGAAAACTCTGCAAAATTTTATTTTCTAAAATATGAAACTTATTTTATAGGTCAGTAGAGTTTTCAAATAATTTCTTTCTAAAACGCTTGGTAAATTATTCTCTAAATCGGTTGTATATTCTAAGTACTTATTTTATAAAACAGTAAACTTATTTTCTAACGCAATTGTATTCCCTAATAATTTATTTTCTAAGACAAAAGATTTTTCTAAAAACTTCTTTTCTAAAACTGTTATTTATTTATTTCTATAATAATAGAATTATTTTATATAACAGCAGATAACTTACTTTCAAGAACAGTAGGTAACACTGGAGAACAATTTGAAACTAAATTTTTGTTAAGTTAGATTTTTTAGCTGTTTTCTATAGAATTAGGCATGTTGGTTTCAAAACTGTTTTTAGTTTTCTTTTATCACGTCACGTTCGGTTTCTATGTTGGTGAAGCGCATGCTGGTCTAGACCTGCCTGTTTAGTTACGTCTGTTCACTGTAGTGAAACGTTGTGTGTCGGTAAGCAGTATTTAGTATTACGTTACGGTAGTGTACAGAACTACATAGTGTGTTTGAACTGGAACGTTTTCTTATGGCTACCTCTGCTCCTACACATCGAAAGTGCGAAAACAGTCCCGATTCGTTTTGTTATATATGTGGCAGTTTTACCATTCCAGTCAAAGGACAAACATAAGTACATTTGTCAGACAAGCATATTTTGCCTATTTTAAAGTGAAACTTGGTGATCAATATAAAGCATGGGCACCTAATAAAGTGTGTAAACAGTGTGTTGAGGGTTTACCGATGTGGACCAAGGGAACACGTGCTAATCTTCCATTTGGTATACCTATGATTTGGCGCGAGCTCAAAGATCATTTAAGTGATTGTTACTTTTGTATAGTGAAAAAATCGGGATATAACAAGAAAAACAAATGTAAAATAGAGTATCCTAGTTTACTGTCAGCTATACGCCCAGTACATTCAGCCGAAGTCTCCTTGGCAGTTTTCAATGAATTTTCCTCTTCGTGGTAACAATGTCAGAAATTGAAAAGAATGCTTGGTTGGTATTCAGAAACATTATTAAAGACTTTCTTCGAAATACACGAGCATTGAATTACTCCAAATTGTCCAGCATCTCTTGGAAAGCTTCCAAAAGCTAGGTTACAACATGAGCATTAAATTGCATTTTTACACATCCACCTTGCTAATTTCCCGGGCAATCTTCGTGCAGTGGAGTGATGAGTAGGGTGAGCGTTGCCTTTAAGATTTGAGGGTCATGGAAGCAAGGCGTCAAGGTAGATGGGACGTATGGTACATATGATGGCTGAGTGTTGTTGGAGCATCAAGCGCAAATGTACACAAATTAAACACTCCAGAAAAAGCTACAAACGCAAAATTTTATCTCAATTTTTAAGTACTGTTCATTAATTAAACAATTTTATATGTATGAACTCGATTACGGTATATTTGGTACGTTTTTACTTTATGTTCTTTTAAATGCATGATTTTTATGATTTCTGAGAATATCCTGTAGTTTAAAAAGTTGACGTGATAGACAAAATCTGAGGTTATTTTCAGATTCATACGCCACGAATTAGTAAAAAAACGGTGTCAGATCTAACTAAACAAAAAATGTGTTCACCAGAGTAATTTATTTAACGCTGCTTCGAAAAACACAAATGTCCTGATCTTCGTTCCTCTTGCGTTCCTTTGTAAATGAATACCTTTTAAATAAAGTAATTTCTTATTTTAAGAAGATATTTTACTAAAAAAAAAGTAGCTCTTAAAAAATACTGTAAGAAAAGTTAACCCCACTTCTGATAGCAAATTGTTAGGGGTTACGGATGCATAATACTTTATTATTACTAGTTCCACAAATTCAATTCCTCTTATATAATGAATAAAATTTAGAGGTGTCTGAATACTTACGGCTAGTTAACAATGTATCACTACTAAGCTTATATCTATTATAAAATTAAAGATAACAACTATTACTTACAACTACTTTACTATGATAAAAAAAAAAAGTCTCGATCACTAAAGCACTAAGAATTATCACAACAATCTATTTATTATTGAACTGAAACTCAAGACCGACTCCAGAACTCCCCTCAAGGCCTGCCTGAATGAGCTGCTTATATATGATCCTCTGGGGAAGACTAGAATGTACTTTATACCTGCGAATGTCCAGGTCAGTTCCGACTGGTCCAGGGCCTTCACTCTGTCTGGTATAGACCCTCTTTTGGGCTTTCGTACACTATCAGAAATAAAAAAAAAACTCTTACATTTTCTTTATTCTTCATCTACTTTTTTTTTTTTTTTTTTTTTTTTTTTTGTGTGTGGAAGTGAAGATCATCAATGGTGGCTTTCAGAAGGTACAACTTCCATCAACAGGGCATATATTGTATTTAATCAACAAAATTTAACTGTAATATTTAGTAACCAAAATCATTAAAAAGATAGTAAATAAATAATGCTAATAAAATAGGTCTTTATATGCCACATTAATGATTTTTCATTATCTCAATAACTAATTTAAAAAACAACAAAAAAAACAACATTACAGTTTTCTTTTAAAATAATACAATTCCATCACAGACACAAATAAACACAGCTATATGTTTAAAGTCATTTAGAAGCTAAATTAATTTAAAAAGGGAAGGATATTTATGTATTAAAAATAAGTATTTATTGATAACTTAAAATGTATAAAATAATAATTTAATATATTAATTTAATTTAATTAATTTCAGAGGCGCAGGCTCCAGAAGGGGCTTTAGTAGTGAGAGATTAGAGATAACAATAGACAGTTATCTCTAGGAAGATAGGCTGGGAGGAAGGAGCGATAAGCTAATCCTTCAATCTCTCCCGCCTTGTAGTTGTGTAAGGAACTGGAGGTAACAGACAACACTGTTCCTGGAGATTTCACATATATGTCACTGTTACTTCGCACACTGTGAATGGGAAATTTGAGAGAAACGTTCCAAATACAAGTCGGGATAACACTCATCACGGAAGAGTGCACGAGGAGTAACTGTTGCCAACAGCTATGTACTTACTGAAATTATTTCATGTAAATAGCTTTATTGTTGTAGTTTTACGCGCATTCATTGTTTGTCGTATAGAAAAACTGTACATTCATGTTTGCTTGTATATTTTGTGTAAAGTAGGTAAAAATTCTCCAGTTTTGTATTATGTTCTGTACAAATGCTTAAATTATATGTTATACATAGGGTTTGTCCACAATATATACTCAACATCTATTTACACTATTCAGTTTTATTTAATATTTATTTATTTATTAACGAAATGGTCGTTCACAAAGTTTTTAAAGCTTTTAAACGCTTTAATGAAATTCCCTAGATGTGGAATAATACTCCACAGTTCTTGTTTTATCTTGGTTGATTATTCATTCCGTTATCACTCCTTTATTCTCGATTACTTTTTCTTGTTGATGTTAGTTTGTCAATAAATTCTTGTTTTAATCCGCTATTTATGCTCGATATACTTCTGTTCTTCATCATACTCACCATCTCAAAAATTTGTAAGGCTTGTTTCAACTTATTATAAACCATTAAAAACTATCTATTAATTAATTAATAGATAATTTTAGAGTTAGGAGAAAGGAATAGGAAACAGTAGTTTACAATATATACCATTTATGTGGAGTGACTACAGAGATTACAAAAATTTTTTTCCATGATTAAAAGTCTAGCAGAAATTAACTGAATAGTGTAACACTGAAAGCTATTGACAATCTAATGTCTAAAATATAATAATTCCAGGATTCAAAGGTTTTAACTTCTTATTTCGCAATACGTGGACAGTAAAATCTTAACATTATAAAATTAAACATCCTTTAAATATTGAAGTTCAGGATTTCATAAAATAAAAGATAATGTACAGGTATTGAGGACATTCCCGGGGTTGGTAAAGTTAAATGTGGTGTAAAGACATTAAAAGTTCTTCAAGAGGTTTATAAAATCAAGTGTACGCGATTCTAGTTACGATGATCAAACAGATTGAAAATGAAAGCATGTTTACAACCTTCTTCTGTTGGGCTCCCTTACCATAAGGTAAACAAAAACCAAACAATGAATGCGCTAGAAACAAGTGAAATAACATTAGACAAGATTGACAATCTTAATGTCCCTACGGAACATACATAGGTTTGAATGATGTATAGTCCAGTTACCCCCTCCCCAACTTGGCTGTTTTACGATATGGCGAGGTAAGGTAGTGTCTGACTGGCAGTGAGGTAGATTGTACCCTAAAAGTACGATATTTATTTCAAAAATATGACAGTTGAATACAGACCGTGACAGTGAACGTATGTATTCGGCCATGAGGATGGACAATGTCCGTAAGCGCTCGCCAAAGGAGGATGGTTTGCACAAACCAATGAAGACGGATAATAGAAGGTATGAGAATATAGATATTGTTTATATGAAAAGTTATGAATAAAATTTGTATTTTATGAATTAAAAAAAAAATGTATTGTGTAAAATATCTCAATCTGATATTGGATTCAATGCCTTACGTAAGCCACTAAGCTCAGTGAACGCTAATAAATAAAATGTGGAGGATGCTTTAATTTTTTCATAACTTTTTTCATTATTGTGTACTTGTTTAAAATTTGTATTTGGCTCGTTCCGGAGCATAAAATGTATCAATTTTTTAATTATGTAACTTTCTATTAAAATTATGAGAGTTGAATTTCAAAAGTTTTAGAATCAGGAATAAAAAAAAAAAAAAGTCAAGTTTATCAACTCATATTCGCTGTGACACTTTAACTATAATCACAAATAAAGTAAGTGGCTGTAGGTTATTTTTGCATACTTCGCTCGAGTGAAGAGGATTTAAGAAAGGCCGTGCGATTTGAGGGCGAATCAGTTCCATAAAATATAATTAATTCTAATATATGAAAAATTGTAGAGTTTCTATAAAAATGATCATACATAGCTTATTTATAAACAGTTTCGGAATTATTCTCGTTACTAAGGCGGGATTCAATCTGTCGGTTGTGGGCAATTTATTTTTATAACCACTGATAATTGAAAGATCTCGGTGAAGATAACATGCAAAAATATTTCAGACAATTACCTTATATCTTATCGTATCTTATCGTCAATTCTGTCTTTGAGTTATACAATGATTAGTCCCTGTTCAAGAGAAATCATTCATTAGCTTTGCAGTACACCCAAATATTTTCATTCGTATGATTAAATAAAATTAGCGTCTTAACTTCTCACAGCTTTAGTTTATTAGTAATAATAAAAATATTGGCAACGAATTATTTATAAACTTGTATTAAGTGATTTTTTAAAGCATTTAATTTATCAAAAAGTGCTTGGGTCTATTTTACTTTATAACAAGGTAAGTGGAATGGTGAAAACTTTCAAATGAAGTTGATTGGAACTCACAAGGTTTAATCAGAAATGTAATTAAGAATTTGTATAAATTGAGCAATTTATTTGCAAATATTGTTTCCCTAAAGTAGAGTTATATTGAAAAGTGATTACAAAATTGACTTTTTTTCGCTGCTTAGAATGTCTAATTAAGTAAGTAATTATTAGCTAAACTATTATTATTTATAATTATGATTGCTGTGTTATAGAAATGTGTTAATAAGTTATTTTGTGTATGTAATATTTGTTTTGTCAACTTGTTATATTTTTAGATACCTGATGAAATAACTCTTATTATATTAACTATAGTTGTTTTAGTAGCAATTTTTGGTTATGTATAAAACACATAAGAGGAAAAAATTTAAATGGATTTGTACCTGTTTCAGGTGTGTGTTCTCAGTGCGAGAGTCACCTCACTATTGCCCCAGACTTCCTGTATGGCTGCCTAGGTCACCAACGTGCCTGGTGGGGGTTATATTATTATACCCATTTCAGAAGGGCTCCACACTGTGTTACCATTGCTAGGTAAATATGCCTATATGAAGAACAGCTGAAGTAGACTGTTTTCCTTTTAAGGATTAGGATTAGGATCAGGTTATAGGGACATCATGGTTATTACGCCCTGACTGTTGGGGTTTATCTAGGGTTAAATCTGTTATCCATTCTTTTAAATGTTTTTGTTGGGAGGGGGGGAGAGGTTAAATTTTTTCATTTAAGCTTGTTTCTCTTAAAATGCACATAAGTTTGGCTACATTGGATTCATGGTTTACCAGGGATGCCGACAGTTGTCTTGGGAGGTTTTACATGTAAATATATTAGTGTAATTCCTCGATGAAATGTTGAACGCTCATTTGAGAGCTACATTTATGGCATATTGGCGTTTTCCCTTTAAGTGTTCAGTTTACTACCATTCCCTGTAAATAATTTTTACATATTGGACATTAAGAAAAAACGACCAACACAATGAAATCCACAAATTATCTTTTAGCTTTATAAAAAAAATCGCAAATTATAACACTCATTTATAATTAAAATATTAAAATAATTATTAATTTGGAGATAGTTGACCGTCGAACTTCATGAAGAGGCATTGGGTTGGGTATTCAGTCTCAGACTTTGAATAAATAAAAATTAATTTGTAAACCACAAGTTTTTATTGCTGCTAACGTTTCTGCCTTAATATCAGGCCTTCATCAGGGCAATGGGAGTGATGGACAGAGAGACTCTCCGGCTCTGGGATAACTAAATGTTACCATTATTAGATGATATTAGTTGGGGTTCGGCCAAGGTAGATCCAAAAAAAATACAAAGTTAAAAAAAGTGTATTTTTTAAAAGATTATCTGCCAAAGTTTCGGCTTACATTGTAAACCATCTTCAGGGAAAACCTGCCTATCATGAAGACGAGAGAGGACGTCCTATCCCTAAGTTCACATTTCCATGAACTAAATGTTACCATGTGTTGCAGCCACAAGACATGACGGTTGGGTATTAACGATTATCTGAGTATGTATCAATATACTTTGGGACAAAAAAGGAGGTCCTTTGAATATATTTTCATTTAGCTTAATGTTTCTACAACTTTACTTGTAATATAAATTTGTTATAGTAATTAAAATAATATAAGTCGCGCTTTGAAAAAAACAAACAAAAAAAACTTTCCATTTGAACTAATTAAAACATTTATTGTTCATCATAAACTAGGGCATTATAATTTTAAAAATGGATCAGAATTTTCAGCAGTGAGTTGAAAAGAGAGGGGGATATAAGAGAAGGTTAAGTAACTCGTANACTGTCACTGTCTGTAGGTATATATATATATATATATATATATATATATAATATATATATATATATATAAGTTGTGAAACTCCTCACCTTGTATTTAAAAGGTGAACTTTACCCCAGCTCGTCACTACCCAAAAATAAGAAATTAATTTTTCCTGCTCTACACCATTAATTAGTTGAAGAGTCTCTGGACAAAGTTTTTGATATAGTAAATTTGAGGAATTCTTGAGAAATTTAAAAGTGAAGAAGTTCAAAAATAATAAACTGAATTACTTCAATTCTTCAACATATCTTCTCAACTGAGGACGGTTTTTTAAAATCTTACGTAGCTAATATATCTCTTTACTTAAAAATAATATTATAAAGAACATTCAATATTATTCATGTATCTCTGCAATAATTTTTATAGCAATTAAGTTTGAATAATTTTGCGATTCTGACAAAAAATGTTATTACAAAATTTATGGCAGGATTCAGGGATCATTCATCCCTTAACATATTTTTTATTTAATGAATGTTCAAAAGCATAAAGTGAACTTAAATGATATTGATTAGACTTTTTTTTTTATAGATTTTAAATTAAAGTTTGACTTACCCTACTGGTATTCACTTTTAACTTGGTACATTACTTCAATTATCACATATTGTTCATTAATTGTTCATTAAGAGGTGTCAAATTAATTAGTATTTTGTAAATAGATAGAAGTTTTAATATGATCAAAGGAAGGTATATTAGCTTTTGGAGTATTTGTACCTAATAAACGTTCTCTCTGACCTGGAAGTCTAAATTATTTAAAATTAAGTGCAAATAATGTGTTATTTAATTAATAAAAATAATTAGTCATTTTGAATAAGAAAAGGATTGAATCAGAGAAGAGAGGGAATGGTACTTTCAAAATTGCAATTGAATATTTAATAAAACTTATAAAGACAGGGTCGTCACTTGTCATATTCTAATTTGCTTTTCAGATTTCGTGGAAGTAACTTCTGCTCACCCAACTCGCTTTCTCTCTCTTTCTGGTGCTTGTTTGCCAAATAATTTCACTCAAGTTAATTATTTGAACTATTTCATTCTGTTAGACCGTCGGCATTGAATAATAACTGGCAGTGACTAAGGAATAATCAAATCATCGGGATTCATCGGGTCTCCTAAACCTGGCTAAATATAATAAAAGCTAAATATAATAAAAGCTTGCCCTAAGCCATGGATGTTTAGAATGGGATGGCAACCAGTAGGTAGCCCCTCCTTTTATGACCCTAAGTGTTTGAAAGGGAGGCTAACACCTGAAGAAAAAATCGCTTGTTCCTTACACCCGTTTTGTGGTAAATAATGTAATGACCATAAACTCTAACTAGCTCTCATTGGGGAATAGTGATCAATCTGAAAATAATTGTTCTCTCATACTGTTATTTATAGAAAATAGTCCTTCATTTCTCTCTGATTATCGGCATAGGTTAATAACGATCGCTATAATATTGTTTTTTAAAAAAGTGTTAGCCTTCCATTTAACCAATTTGGGTGATGGAGGGAGGGGCCATCTTACAAGTTACCACCTCATTCTAAACATCCATGGCTCAGGACAAGCTTTTATTTGTGGATAAAAGGGCGGGATTTGAATTCACAGTGTCAGGATTACGAGATCCGAACGGATCCCCTGAGTTGGCGCTCCCTATAATTTTTTTAAGCTATTACTTTCCTTCTGAATACCAATGCAGGAACAGAGAGCTGAATTCTCACACAAGGGAGGGTTTTAATGTACTATGAGCTTTTCTTTGCTTTTAGACAAATTATGGTAATTGAAGAACCATAAGAGCCTTAT
>KZ810109.1:34385-47161 GCA_000696205.2 Oncopeltus fasciatus
CATGTATATATTATTATTATATTATAACTAATATCCATAATAAATGAATTTTTCATCAAGCTTTCTTAGGAAATATATAAATAATTAATTTCTCTCTCTTCAACTTTGGTTTCTACAATTTCTACATGTATAGAAAATCTTTTTCACAACATTTTCTCATTTTTATGAAATTTAAGTTAATAATAAATAAATATTTCTTAAAAAAATAAAACGACGAAAATTCAATCGACATACAATAACTGAATGGCGATTCTAAAAACATACCCAGAACGGAGGTAAGAGTAATGGAAGCACCCAAAATAGGTAATGAATAGGTACATTTTTAATGTCTTTTTTTCTAGTGTGTGTTTCCCAGAAAATGTGAAATATTTTTAAAAAATTATAAGAAAGATTTTTTCCATGTTATGTTCAATTACGTTTTTCATAAAGTTAACATGTACTGTGCTATTTAAGATTATCAGATACAAATCTATTAGTTTATCAAATATTACTCATATGCACCATTAACACCTACAAGCACACTTATCTATGTAATAGCTAAAACAAGTTTTTCAAATGTTTTGTATTTTATCTTCATTTGTTTTTGTTTTTTTTCAGGTAATTTGGAAGCCTGAGTGGTTTTTTTTTTTCATAACTTTCGTAAACACTGTAAGTAATAAATGTAAGTTATATTCATAATTTTAATTTATAAATAAGAACAATAATTTAAATAATTAATAAGTCTGAAAAACATTACATTGAATAATTTTAAATTTCTCTAAAACTTCACTAGAATTTCCCTTTTTTATTTAATGGTTTGCAAATATTTTTAGATTTCCCATTTCAGAATTTTTAAATTTAATAAATGTGGATTAAGAATATTCCTAAATCATTAGCTGTTTTATGGGCTCATAATTAATTGTTTAAATAAATGCCAAGTTTTATTTTTCCCTCAGTGTATATGTAGCCAAGCAATGGTCTGTTGATAGACAGTTATAACCCCTTTGGAAATTACTTAAAGTTTCTATGCAAAAATACATTACGGAAAATTCAACTTGAAGTTTATTTAACATATATATACATATGAGTTAATCGAATATTGTGTTAAAATATGTCTTTCTATGCTAAGATTTTTTTTTTTTCATATAAATTCAAGGGAAAAATCTATTGTCATTCAGAAAGTAGTGGCTTTTTGTTAATGTCACGTATCGTTAGATATGAGAAATTTTGATAAAAGATAACATATAGTATTTTTTTTTAATTTCCTTAACGTCATTCATGTATTAAACATTTCTTTTTCTATCTTAGATATAAAGATCCAAGACAGCCTTAACAATTAATATTACTTCTTACATAAACTTGTTTTTTTTTTTTTACATTTTATATAAATTTATAATAATTTCTGCCGTAAATTTATGTAATCGTAAATAATGAAAATCACAAGTTCCTTATTATTTTCGTGTAAAAAAAAAAAAAAATATTGGCATATCAATCTATTATATTTATTATGAGGTTTATTCTACAATAACCAATCTTTTTTATATATTTAATTTAAAAGAAATAAGTAAGTGGCTAATACGCAAACACGTCATGACCGGAGGATTTCTCGAACAAGATTTTTGACATTTGAGACGATGAGGTTATTTATACCTCCCCCCTCCACTACCCTTATATGAGAGTTATGTGTGTGGTAGTCAGACTCCTGTGTGTAGCAACCTCCTCGGTTGCAGGAGACTGACCACCAGCAGAATGCAAGAGTTATGTTACGTACCCCACCCGACACTGCTGGGCTTTACATAACTGTGGACAGCGCGGTGCCCAGCTTGTCAAAGGCCAGCCGGGGGGAGACCCGCGTTGATGAGGTCGTTAGGAGTACGAGGAATGATGCAGCATGTCTACGTCAAAACTGAACGGATGTATAGGTCCTCCCCTTGCCCCCAATCACACGTTGCCAAAGAACAATTTGTGCTCGTGGAGTGGTATCTCTTCCTCGACGTAATAGTGGTAGTAATCGCAAGGGTAATGAGGACAGAAAGGGCACGGAACGCTAGAATTGAGTGCGGATCACGTTTTAAAGGGCCTCCTTTTACATGTATCGATATATAATTCAGATTTCCTCCAAAGAGGCTAAACACAAAAACTGAACTCTTCTAATGACGTCATATGCAGAATATCATTTAATTAGGAACCCCAAGGTTTAGTTGATTTAAAATAATAAAATTCTCCAAAAACAATAAAATCATCACTATTTCATAATTTAAATGTAAAATATCAAAATTGATACAATTAAAAATACAATATACATAAATATATGTATTGTTCAAAAATGTGTAATTTTAGTCAGACATAATTCAAAACTTATTTATAACAAGTTATTTTTTCGCTTTATAGAATATGACTATTTATTTTAATTTTACTTTATTAATAAGCCACCATGTTAAGAAGTACATTGTAGCGAATTGTAAAGAAAAGCAACTATAAATTATCCCCATTACTGATATTTTTTTTTTTTTTTTTTAAAGAGTAACCTCATTTCCTCCGATCCTACCAAATGTACGCCAAAAATGATTGTGACGAATATTTTGTGTGTGTGTGTGTGTGTGTGTGTGTGTGTGTGTGTGTGTGTCAGTTCTTAACATGCCACAGCTTTCAGTTTTTTTTAAATTAAAATTTGGCATTTAAAAAAAAAATAGTAGGAGATTAGCTAGAAGTTCACGAGCGAGTAAATGAGGAATTAATATGTGTAGCTGGCATAATATTTAGTACAGAGTAATAAAACTCAACAATGACATGTTAATACGACATATAAGTTTTAGACAGCGAAATTGAATCATTATGATAGGGGGTTAACCTGAAACGTAAATTACAATTTATCTGTCGAGAAGCCACTTATATTTTTTTTCTTAATAAAATATGACATGTTGCATTTTAGTGAATAAGAAAACTCATTTTGAAAGTTCATATATGAACCATAATTGAAAATGATGCTGAAAAATTACCTTAGTTTAGTTGTTCATATGTGATGTATCATTGTGTATCATTTACGCATATTCAAATATGTAAAGTAGGAAAAAATATCCAATTTTATAAGCTTTCTCTAAAATATGGAGTCAAAATTTTCATATTCTAAAATGTGTGTATGTGTTGGATTATATTTTGTATATGTGTGTATGTAACTAAAATCTAACGTGTGTATGAGTGTGTAGGAGGCAATTATAAATCTTGGGGGTCTAAACAGAAGCACATGAGTACATGATATTGTATTATAATTGTATATATATAATATTGCTCATTGAAATCTTTTCTTTTTGTGTGTTCTTTCTTTCTCCCTTCTGTTCTTATTATATNAAAGCCCGATCTGGTCTGGCCAAGCGCACCAATACTACCATAACTACCACAGGACGCGACTAAAGATGCATAAAGTCTAAAAAAAATATACTGAACAAATATATGCTTAATATATATATGTATATTTACATATACACATTTATTGATGTGAATGAATTTATGTTAAACAAGTCCTCCTAATGCTGCTAGTAAAGTCAATTTAATAAAAGTTTAAATCAATAAAAAAGAACATATTTATTTCTAATGAAAACCGACAACTTTTGATGTCAAACTAAGATGTTATTAATTTACTGGATGATGTGAGGTTTGCCTTCACTGACAGATCTTCTTCAATCGTTGACTTGCAAGGAGCTACCTAATCTAAGCGGATTTCTTATGATTCATTAAAGATGGACGTAAACAGTAATAAATAATTAGTTATAAGACATCTAAGCCTGGCACTAGACTGACCGGGAAGGAAGAGTGGGGATAACTAAGACTTTCTAGATACATTCCTAAATATCTTCAAATGGAGAGTTTGTTGACCGTAGATATTATTCTAAGATGATTTTTGTTAGGGTTTGGTCAAGGAAGATCCAAAAATACAAATTTAAGTGTATTTTTTTAAAGATTATCTGCCGATTATTCGACTTACGTTGCAAGCCATCTTCAGGGCTGTAGAAATACAATGTCACGAAAATACAATATTATAATATACAATTGCCATAATGCTATGGAGGACAATTGATTCAAAATTGATGACAGAAAACCTGTCATCCCCGACAAAGATACAGATGTGACTGCCCCCATTTTCATCAAGGTACCCACTGCCTTGCCCAGTTCTTGGAGAAAAGTGTGGAAAGTCAGCTTGCTACCCACACGACACTACCCACACTTCCGGATAAGGCGAGGCGTCTGGTGTGGGATTTACTCTTGCCATTCCTGCAATTATCGTCTTTCTGGAATGGGATAATTGGTCCTTTCTGATCCGAGAAACTGGTCCTACCGACCTGATACAATTACATTTTCTTCATATAACATATATATATATAGCAGTAGTAGTAGTTTGTGTTTCTTAATAAAGGAAAAAAGTTGAGAGGGAGGGGTGGATATTTTATAGAATATAACAGATTTCTTTGACAAAAATACAGTGCAGAAAATGTTTAAAAAATTGTTTAGGAAAGCTGTGGGCATAATGATAACTTATGATTTACTTATCTGTGCAAAAGTATTTTATACTTAATGTGGTAAAAAAAATTTCCTTTAATTTATAAAAATCAGGAATACTTTAAAATCCCAGGTAAAATTTAAGTTTTAATTCATTTAAAGGATACAATGAGAGTATTGATCACTGTATTTCTGCACATGTTAATTTTTTTTTAAATTTATTCTTTTTTTTCATCTGGTCTTATGGAGCAAATGAACTGAATGTATTTATAAAAGGCCAAGAATTGTCTCCAGCAGCTATATATTCAAGGCAATTTGAGCTACATTGTTACTAATTAATTTATTTCTCTATTATTATTTTATTAAGAAGGCTTATTGCAAATCCATCGGTTTCCATGTTGAGTTGACCGATGTATGTAACCATATTGAAACCTTCATTTGTGATAAACTTAAATAAACGGTATTTTATTCAATTTAAACTAATTAATTATATTCCTTCTACAATATGATTAACTAAACAATTAATAAAATCCTTTAGGTTGTGTTTTATAACTGAAAAATGCTCTAAAACCAAAAGTTTCGCCCAAGAGATGTTGCAATATGGCTTCATCTAAGCTAACTTCAATGCTGGTGGGTATGGGAGTAGTTCGATTAATCTTGGAACGTACCCATAATCATGCACTAGATAATTAACAGAACGGAACTAATCAACTTGTTGCGTTTCTTCAGAAAATTCAAGTAGAGTTTGAACTGCCTTAGAAAATACAGTTAACTTCATTAACTCAAAGAAAGTGTAGAAGTCGCTATTCGTTATTTAAGAAGTGTGGGGTCAGGCTTATTAGAGAAAAACGTAGAGAGCTTCTAAGTTGGGCCCTGCGGGTTCGATTTCCGTCCTCTGCAATCTTTCATAGGGAAATTAAATCAGTTTATTTGTATTTGAAATATTGTGGATACTTATAGATAGCCCCTCCTTCCTTTACCCAAAGTGATTGCATAGGAAGTAAAAAGGAAGTCAGTACTTTATGTTCAAATTAGTCGGCACAGATCTTTTACTTATTTATTTATTTTTTTTTAAGAATCAGAATGAATTCAAAATTTTCAAATTTTAACTGAAAAGTAAATTGAGTAACAATGAGGTAAGCTCCAAAGAACTAATGTCTGTATCTTCGATATAAATTAGCATTGAAACGGCAAATATAATTTAAACATATCCTTCAAATATTACTTCAAGAATTATTCAAAAAGCTTAGTAATCAATTATTTATTTATGAATTGTTAATACCAAATACTAATTTAAATAAATTATATTGTATTATTTTTATTATTATAAAGGTCAATAAATGGACAAATTATGAAAAATAATATCTTTTTTTTTTTTACCTGTCATTCTTCCTTCAGGTAATGAAGGGCATTGTTACAACTACTAAATTTAATAGCATTATTTTAAACACCCATGGCACACCGAGCTGGATTTAGCTGAATATAAAAATCCCAGCGTGGGATTAAAACCCGCAACATTAATTTCATAAATAAATTGGTTTGTAGTGCTGAGAGAATTATATATATATANAAAAGATCTTATTGAAAACCATTAAAAACCTTTCTCTTCACAATTAGAGAAATAATTAAAATGATTTTATTTCTTTTCAAATTTTGGATTATTATTGCATGAAATAAAAATATTGTTTATTTAAACTAATACATTATACAGTACGTAGGGCAGAATTATGAATATCCAACTAATGCAGGAAGTTTTTATCTAGAGGAATGGAATGGTAGATTATATTCTGTGCCAATGTGTCTGGAGAATATAATTCAAAGTGACGACATAATGGAATGATATTGCTTGTAAGTAAATCCCACATATAAAAGTGTATTTCGACCAAAATCCAAGGAGAATTTCTGCAGAACGTTCGATACCAGATGTCCAATATTCGTATTTCCACCCGAGCTAGTCGCTCACCTTGGCTGGAAGCGGTTCGTGGATAACGGTGGGAAACCAGACCGGCTCCGATGTCCTTCTCTCAACGGTCAGTGTTTATAACGCACGTGTTTGTGTGTGCGCGCGGGGCGCCTCCGTGGTGTTGTGGCTCATATGCTAAAGTCGTTGGGTTCGAATCCCGTTCTCCCAAGTCTTTTTTCTGAAATAATAGTTCTAGTTTTCCTTACCAGAGTGCGCTACACTCACAATAGTGTGAAAGCCCGATCTGGTCTGGCCAAGCGCACCAATACTACCATAACTACCACAGGACGCGACTAAAGATGCATAAAGTCTAAAAAAAATATACTGAACAAATATATGCTTAATATATATATGTATATTTACATATACACATTTATTGATGTGAATGAATTTATGTTAAACAAGTCCTCCTAATGCTGCTAGTAAAGTCAATTTAATAAAAGTTTAAATCAATAAAAAAGAACATATTTATTTCTAATGAAAACCGACAACTTTTGATGTCAAACTAAGATGTTATTAATTTACTGGATGATGTGAGGTTTGCCTTCACTGACAGATCTTCTTCAATCGTTGACTTGCAAGGAGCTACCTAATCTAAGCGGATTTCTTATGATTCATTAAAGATGGACGTAAACAGTAATAAATAATTAGTTATAAGACATCTAAGCCTGGCACTAGACTGACCGGGAAGGAAGAGTGGGGATAACTAAGACTTTCTAGATACATTCCTAAATATCTTCAAATGGAGAGTTTGTTGACCGTAGATATTATTCTAAGATGATTTTTGTTAGGGTTTGGTCAAGGAAGATCCAAAAATACAAATTTAAGTGTATTTTTTTAAAGATTATCTGCCGATTATTCGACTTACGTTGCAAGCCATCTTCAGGGCTGTAGAAATACAATGTCACGAAAATACAATATTATAATATACAATTGCCATAATGTAATATAATATCAAAAGTATGAATGTAGAATTTAAGAACGAGAATTTAAAAATATGCAGACAACAACCCATTAAAAAATTAAAACAGTAATTGACTACACCTACCTATCATGAACACGAGAGGGGAAGTCCTGTCACTAAGTTCACATTTCCACGACTGAGAGGATAATATAATCAAGGAAAATATAATTCAATCTCGGGAAAATATTCCTGAGGCGGAAGGTACATGTTGAAGATATTTTCAACATTCTAAAAAGCGACATCTGGAGCTTAAAAATGAATTACACTTTTTACAGTGGGGATTGATGAGCTTTTCATCTTGCAAAACAATCTCAAATGCACAATTAACTAAAGATTTCGCCGCTTTATAATGATAGAAACATCATTAAATATGACGTATTTTATTAGATTCAATATGTTTTTTAAATTAGAAAAATGTCCATCACAAAGGAACTGGGTACGTCTTCAGCATTTTGTCAATTAATATTTATATTTGAAATTTTCATATTATGTAACTCCTCCACTCTTACAGACTTTAACTCTTAACAGGAAACAAACTTGTGTTGGCTTTTATTACTCTAAACTAAATATTCAATTGTTGTTCGATGGATGACACCTTTTGTCTTGCTAAATGCGCAATCCTCCCCACTCCTAAGGGTCTAATCTTGCACATTGGCTAACTAGGTTTTCCTTTCGTGCAACTAAATATGACATACAGAATTTCAAAAAAGAGAACCAATAATACAATAATAATAATAAACCGTAAAATTAAAATTTACGACACAGGTTAACTTCCATCCCCTAATTGTTGAATTTCCATGTGAAACACTTTTAACTAACTTATGTATTTTTGATACAAATAAAATAAAATTGAGTTAGGTTTTATATCTATAAAATATAATATCCACTACATAAAAAAAAGTATTGTTATACTTGCATTTGACATTTTAAAGTCTACCCCTACTCCTAACCCCCTATTTGTTAAATGTCGAACATATCCACCTACATAACTAGACTTTACTTATGTACTTGTATATAATTTATTGAAATATGAACAATTATTTATTTAAATCTCCCATGCAACCTCTTATGGTGAGCACATAGAGAGGTGAGCTAGAACTAATGTCTGTATCTTCGAAATAAATTAGCATTGAAACGGCAAATATAATTTAAACATATCCTTCAAATATTACTTCAAGAATTATTCAAAAAGCTTAGTAATCAATTATTTATTTATGAATTGTTAATACCAAATACTAATTTAAATAAATTATATTGTATTATCTTNTGGTAGGAGATTATCAATGCATAACCTCACTATTCTAAAGGTACATTTTTTGAAGTATAATTTAGAGAAATTTGCCTTTAGAATAATAATAAATAATTTAATTTAAATATTTCTAAATGATAATTAGCAGAAGGAGAGTTCCCACTAAGGCCCTTGAGCGCAATAGGGTAAATAAATATTTTAATACTTTTATGTTCTGTTTTCTTTGTAGACTATTTAGAACAAAGGGTACTTTTTCAAAAATGTATACTTTGCTATTCGTTATCTTAATGAAATAAAGTTTCAAAATGTCTGATAAGCCAACCAAAACCTATGGAATAAAACTGAAATTTATTATGAAAAGAGATCGACGTTTGATAAGAAAGTTCACGAGAAGACAGAGAGAGTGAGTGAGAGAGGTTCCCGCGCTTTCCCAGCTGGCTATGGGCGGGACTCGTAGTAACGGGCGCGCTCGTGAGTCACTGTGAATACGTCACTGCTACAGTCTCGCCCTTGCTTCTCTCTCCCTGATAAGGCCTGTTACGCCTACGCCTAAACTGTGCATTTACTTCGAGCGACTGTTCTTCAGGTAGGCCTTGGGTGAAATTACACCTAGAAAATGCGGATAGGGCGGTATCAGTTACATTTGAGGGAGGGTATTTTCTTAAATAAAGGTGGATACAGGTGCCAATACAATGCTGCTTATAAGTATTGTCTGTTTTTAGCGAATTGCGAAAGAATTTAGCTTGAGGTTGGTCTCATGAAAGATTTCTCTCAAGAATTATTTTTTAATTTTTTTTTTTTTTTCTATCTTGCCTACTAGTGTTCATTTTTAAAAATATTTGTATGAGTGTGTGTCAACTTAGTTTTGAATATTTTAAATACAATTATGTATAATTAAGAAATGAGCTTTTAAATGTGTTCACTACAAAGCTAAATTAAAACAATAGTAATGAATAAATATTAATTTTGTTGTGGTATATTATCCCACGTAAATTTTAAACAATTAGTGCGAGGGAATAGAATAAAAAATGTATCTGTCCAGCCAGGACTCGAACCTGGATCTCCTGCTTTCCTGGCAATAATGCTATGTGTAATGGTTAGCATTCGTGCCCGAAAAGCACGAATCTACAGATAGATTTTTAATTCCCTCGAATCGATTGTTTGAAATTGTTATGAATGATTACCTGAAATATCATGTGTGAATAAAAAAAAAAATTTTTTCTCGAGATAGTGGGCGTGTTAATTAATTTAGAATAAATATAAACAGGAGAGGTTAGTTTATTGTTAAAAAAAATGTTTTTAGAGTTGCAAAGAGAAATATAACAACTAGGAGAGTAGGTCTACCTGAACTGTAAGTATTAATTAAGGGTTATGAAGTAAAAATCTGGTTATTATTCTTAATGAAATTTGGTATATCACACTTGCAAATTATTGAGCTTATCTGTCCATAAGGAATGGAACATCACCAGAAATTTCATATGTGATTAAAAATTATATTTTCTCAATGTTTTGGGCGTAATTGATTGTAATAATAGCATCAATACTAGTTTTCGTTATTGATAAAAGACATATTTTATAATCTTAGGGAGCTATTCGAGATGGAAAGTTCAAATAGAACTAATCATCAACTACGAAGTTGAGGAAACTGCTAAGATAACGCAGCTTCTTCGTGGCGGTCATATTTCATCCCTAGATCTGTCCTCTTCATAAAAATTTCAAGATATATGTAGGTTAAAGGTATATAACCCCCCAATATTTCCGCGACGTGTCCTTCCTTCAGGAGAGGGGTTTCAGCTGCAATATGTTAATTTTCTTCTTTTTCTTACAGATGCTTAGCTAGGTGTATTAATATTTTAGATAGATTTGACTTTTGAGTTATATCCACAATTTGTAGTCTTAAAGAATCCTGACTTGGTTTTACTTTACCCTTAGGTTTCCTTTGGTGGTGCCTTTCGACCTGGGTAGGAAGAGTATGATAGGGAAATGCATATGATACGCTCATATGGCTGATTGGATATAGAAGGCCGGGGCATATACGGGGTGGGGCTTAGCGAGCTGGCCTGGCACACATATATATGTCTCCCGCTGAGAAATAACTGAGCCGACCTCGGAAAACGACCTGGGGCTTAGTCGTACGAGGCCATGAAGGGTCATAGCGTCTAGAGGACACAGGGGGCGGCTTAAATGTGGGTCAGAATCCTTCAAAAATAATTCTCCACTAAATATGTTGCTATTATTCAGGGTTTCGGCAAGGATCAGGAAAATAAAATACTCCAAAGTTGTGGGGTAATTATTTTATTATTGCCGATGTTTCGGCTTAACTAGTAGGTCATCATCAGGGCGATAGTGATGTCTGGACAGATCTCCGAGGGAGGTTAATGGTCACATCTCAGAGTCAAGAGCTAAAGTAGTTGGCGAAACACTGACTAATTTCTCCAGCATAAGACTCGACGGCAGATGAACCTCCAACCATAAATATGTTGCAGTCGAGTTAGCGCAAAAGTTATTTTTCTTCATTGTCTTCTTCCTGTTTTCACTGGCTCTTGTTTACGATAGATTTTAAACTAGTCTATAAATAAACGATTTCAAGGGTCTCTAATGAGCATATTTTTCCCCTCCAGAGAAATATTTTGTCCACAAAAGCCTCAAATTCTTTAAGCAAGTTAGGAGCCAAATATTTTGGGTCAAACTCTGGAAATTGAAAAATAATAAAATATAATGAGAGTCTCTCTCTTTTAATTTATCAACCAAATTTTTATATACTCACCAGAGTATAACCAAATATAATCTGACTCTGACTCTTCTTTCAGACTCTTTATGGAAACAGAGAAAGAAATATATATTATTAAATGACATTTTAAACTTATTTTGATCTTCAATTTTTAAAACTTTAAATATCTTCGTAATCGTATTCTATTTTCATAATAAAGCAGAAATGTAGATTTTTAATAATGAATTAAAATCCCATATATAAAAAAAACATTGGCTGATATATTCAAAAGGAGAGTTTTTTGACAGTAGATATTATTATTTGATAATTTTAGTTGGGGTTCGGTCAAACCATTGGTTGGTTGACCGAACCCCTACTAAAATCATCTAATAATTGGCAGATATATTGTGATAATACTGTCTCTTTAGTTAGTAATGTGAGGTTGAAATCTATTTGACAATTTATTTCCATTTTTATTTTTGGTTAGCTTTTTTTCATAATGAACCAATATTTTAATCATATATTTGAGTATTATATTCTACCTTTCCAGTGCTATAATTGAAATTACAATCACTAGCATAGGTTATTACTTATTGTTAATGAAGCTTCAATAAGTTAGTTTTAAAAAAAAATGTGTATTATTGTCAATAAGTCTTTTAAATCCTCGTTATATAGATTAATGAAAAGTATGAATGAATTAACATTTTCTAATTGAAATAAAACATGAGGTTAACAATGTAATCATTTTACCTCCTAATAGGGTTATAATATATTCCATTTCTGCTGTTCTTGAGCGTGCCTTTCTAAACGTGACTACAAATCAAAGGTATCGATGTTTTGATTGGGGAAAACACAGGTCGCTAACATATGGTTCATCCAGAGCGAAGGGAAGAGATTCACTTTCCATCTCACAGGCCCGGGGTCCATATTTAAACATTTAGGAGTTTCACCCGCCAAAGAGGTATAAGTCTGTTTGGGATTTGTGGGCGGGGCGGGGCATGGAGATCGGGAGCGGCCGTAGGCGCTCTTTCGTCTGTTGAACGTGACCATAACGAACGACTTGCCCTTTCGAGCGGGCCTTGGAGTCCTCCACTGCCTCCTTGAGGATGCGCGATGACAAATGAAGGCTCCCAAGACTCGCCGTTCACTTAATAAGGGTATCGTAACGTGAATAGAAAAGTTATTGCTCCTGGATTTGCATTATATTTTACCGTGACGGTCAAATTTACATTGTCCTTGCAAATATTGTATGGAGTTTCTTAAATACTGTAAAGTTTTCTTCTCTGAGAGCGTCCATAAAATCCATAAGTTTTAGCAGATTCTCTCCTGGAAGTCAAGCAATTTTCCATGAAAACACTTTCAGTATTTTTTTTTTTTTTTTTTTTTTTTTTTTTTTTTTTTTTTTTTTTTTTAAAAA
>KZ810109.1:47521-58552 GCA_000696205.2 Oncopeltus fasciatus
AAATTAAATAATAAATTTTATAGTAAATACAGTAATGGGGATAAAGTTTAATGTATCCAGTGCCATGGACTGGATAAACAATATAAACATGTGATCCATTACTTGACGTAAATATGAAGTGACCTAGTATTTTACTTCATTTTTTTTTTTTTTTTGCGTTTCTACTAGCAATTTTTTAAAAAAATTAGTTTTAAAAAGTGACTATCATGTAAATGGCCCCTCATCCTCGACCGAGTGCAGCCCTTAACTTGTAACCACCAACACTATGTAAGAAACCTTCCACTAGGAAATTTAAGCAATTCACGATGGCCCCATGACAATTTCGGAATTGATTTTGGCAATAAGCAATAATTTATAATAGTTCTATTTTATTTTAATGATAGCAACGTTTTCATAATTAGACGAGGCTTATATTAAGTCATACACCAGAAAAAAAAAATGTCTGATTACATTACAATAATTTTATATAATAATCATTTTGGGTTCAAATGGAGAGTTTTTGACTGTGGAGATAATGAGTAGAGAATGTCAGTCATGGTCATTAGAGCCTGGTGACAGGACGTCCCCTCTCGTCTTCGCCAGGAGATGGCTTAGAATTTAAGCCGAAACGTCGATAGATAATAAAAAAGATTTTTTTTTTTTGGATCAACTATGACCGAACCCCAACAAATTCTCTACTAATAATCCTTTTAATTCACTAAAACATTTCCTTTTAAGGAATAGATTATAGAATATTCTATAGTCCAATTGATAATCCTTATTGAAGTTGGCACATCTCTGGCCTGGATTTGTATCACGATAGGTCTTCTCATTTCTTCTCCGGAGCCTCTTGCTAAAGATACCGCAAGATTATCTCGCCTCCCTGGAGTGGGCTCATCCTCTGCAGTTTTATTGGCGAAAGAGCATTATACAACGAGGCCACAGGTTTGCACCGCTGTTGCAGCTTAATTGGAGCCTCTGTTTTCGCTTGTGTGTGCGTGTGTAGGAGGTTAGCCGTTTCTCTTCCATTAGCGATCCCCCGTGGCCTTTGGCCTCCGATCAACCGCTGGCTGACCACTGGAGGCCGACCATCATCAACGGGTGAAAACTGTAATCACTAGCTAATGAATGCGTGCCTACGCAAAGTCTACGAGCTGCTCGATAAGCTCTTAAGATAACAAAGAGAAATATCTTTAGTTTTAGGACATTTAGGATTGTCCAGCAGGAAACAGTAACTCCATATTTCGACACTCAAGGAGATAGGGTGCCAGGGTAGCTGGCTCATGAGAACCATTCGTTTATCGGAATCCAGGCGCTGCGGGTTCAAATCTCGCCCAGGGCAAGCTTTTATCAATAAATAAAAGCTTGTCCTGTGCTATGGATGTTAAGAGTGGGATGGCCACCTACAGATAGCTCCTCCCTCCACGTCCCTAAGAGGTTGAAATACAGACTAACACTTTAAAGAAAAAAAAATTACAAAATAAAATAAGACATAGTATAATTTTGACAAAAAAACCTACAAAAGTAATGTAATATAAATGCCAGTGGGGATTTTATTCAATTCTCAGACTTTAATGTTTTGAAACACAATACATCAAATTTTTCAGAGAGAGATGTATTAATTTTTAATTTACAGATCTGTTCAAATAATGTATAATCTAAATACTCAAGTGTGTCGATATTTCACAATTCCATTCACTGAAGTAGGTGTTCTACATTAGAAGGCTTGCAAAATAGAACGACCTCGAAGTTATTGTAATTAGTTTGCACTGTTATTATGGAAATTATCACATGGACATATTTCCAAAGTTTCTCCTTGCACCCCATCATTTATAGATCTGCTATCGATTTCAGTTACAAAAATTCCCATTTGCGGAAACCAAGTAGAATTATGTGTTTCATTAAAAATATGCTTAGATAACGATAATATGAGTTTTCTGATTGCTTGTCAGCTAGGTTTGACAGACACTCCCTACTATGGTCCTAAGCCCTGTAGATCTCATTTCCAATGAAACCTCAATCCCAATAGCATAATTCTTCACAATTTTTTTGATCAAATACTTTTTTTAACCCGTTTCTGAGCGAATCTCAACTCTTTGGACATATCTCACGATAAATTATCTCCTCCCCGTTATTAAAGGAAGGTAAATAGCTTATTTGATGTACAATCTAAGGTTCTTCCGATTAACATACCTTCTGTGGCTGTATCCCACGTTCTAATGGCTTGCGCACTCGGCAGATGTCAGCCATCTTCCAGCCGAACCTAATCTGTACACTGCTTGACTGTTTAAGAGAGAAGAGAGATGCTTTTTTAAAGTTTAAGGATACCCTTAAATAAATGTTTATAATGGAAGAAGTGGAGCAGATGGAGGAGAAGAGAGAATGAGGGAGATAGAGAGAGAGATAGTGAGAGAAAGAAAGAAAGAGAGAGAGAGAGAGAGAGAGAGAGAGAGAGAGAGAGTGAGAGAGAGAGTGAGAGAGTGATGGGAGGCGGGGTCATTCTCCACAACCCCTCGTGATAAATCAGTGACTCTCATTGGCTGTAGAAAAAGAACGATCAAGAAGAAAGCCATCTTGAAAGTCTTCCACAAAACCCCGTTTCGAGACAGCCTTTTAGATCTTATGAATGATACGTTGTGAATTACTATTTATATATTTTTTGCTGTTTTTTCCCCCGTCAATTTCTTTATTTGTAGGCCATTTATTTTCAAATGGGAATGAGGCAGATATGAGAATATCTGAACAATGAATATATAGCTAACCATATGAAGAATCGGTAAAGATGTGAAGAAATTATTCAAACCTAATTTAATCAGTCATGGTTAACATATGGTAAACCGAATATATAAAGCTGATCTGATTAGATCATATATGTGTATATATAGACGAAATTTGGGGGCAAGGATTTAGAGGGAAACATAAATTTAAAATCGAAAAAAATCTTCGTTGGTTAACTTTCTAACATTTATTAAATTTTCACGAAATACTAGTCTTAGGGGATTCTTATTTTTAAAATTTATAAAATAAAATCTGTGGGAAGCTTGGGATGGGAAGGATTTTTTTTTTGTAATTAATACTGTTACAATATAATTTAAAAAAGGTATGTAAAAATTAGTAATTTAAGAAAGGTAGGAATGTAAAAATTATTTTTTTTAATTCTCATGTATTTTCACATTTTTACAAAATACGAGTAAAAAGGAAGTTATTTAAGGATGAACTAAGATGGATGAGTGCTCCGTTTTCCACTCCGGAGTATGGTACACGTTGCTATCGTAAAGTGACTCTTAAAAAGCTTCAACAGAACTTTTAAAAATCCGATCCTACAGAAACGGAAAAGTTTAAAATATGGTCCACATTTACCAAATATGGTCCACCAGAGAATGGTCCACAATTACAACAACAACTTGTCATTACAAGGTCTAAAATTATATATATATATATTCAACTATGACCNATATATATATATATTATATATATATATATATATATATATATATAATCTTTTAATTTATTATTTTTTTTAATATTAAATTTCCCCCTCTCTCCCTTCCCGGCCAATTTAAAGCCTGATTTAGCCGTATTTCCTTTTAAGCTCACATTTATCTCTGTTTATAAGATAAAATTCTTCATTTACTTTCATCTTTTATGATACATGGGATTTCCCTTAGTTTATGGAGCTACTGATTGATCAGTTCTCTTTTTATCTTCGTCCTTTTAGGCCTATACCATCTGATCAGTCATTTCTGATCAGTTCAAAGTATATTGATGAGGTGGAGTTGGACATTTTTTCAATCAAAAGTGCGATTTCGGATCTTCTATACGGGTGGGAAAATGAAAGCATAGCTAAGGGGTGCGTGGGTGTTCGATGACGTATACTGGATTGTGTTTAGGTCTTTGGTAGGCTACGGCGGTTCCTGAGGCCTCCGCCTTCTCGGACACACACGTGCACTCCTGCTCTGTAGAAAAACTGTGAAATTTTTTTTTTTCTCCCCACTGTTTTCGATAGTTGTTAACGGCACCTTTCATCCCCTAATCTCCCCACCCGCAGTTCGACGTGTGCTGGGGTTCTTAGCAGCGTACGATCGGTCTCACTTTCCACAGCCGTCGACAAGTTCGTCAAGGCACTCTTTCTCTACTCTACTATCAGCTTACCTGTCTGAACGAGAGTTTCATAAAAAATATATATATATAAAAGGAAAATTGCATGAAATTACACCCTGCCATTTTTTTTGTTGTTGTTGTGCGTTCCTCTTTTCTTCAGAGCATCACTTCACTTTACACCAAATTTACAAAACATTATGTCCAATCAGTTAAAGTATCTTGTTTTGTAAAGTGTAGACAAAGAACTGAACATGTCACTGCAATTCCAAAATATATTCAAGATGGCTGCCAATGAAGCAGCACATATATTTATCCATAATGATTTATCTACCTATCTATATATATCTCTCTACATATATATATANTCCCTCCCACGTAAATTTAAAACAATTTAGTGCAAGGGAACAGAATAAAAAATCTAACTATCCCAGCCAGGACTCAAATCTGGATCTCCTGCTTTCCGGGCAAGCGCGTTACCATTTACACTACCGAGATTTATAACTTGTCAGGCTTGTCTAGGTAGCGTAAATGGTAACGGGCTTGCCCGGATAGCAAGGAGACCAGGTTTGAGTCCTGGCTGGGACAGTTAGATTTTATTATTCTGTTCCCTTGCACAAAATTGTTTATTATTATTATTGAAATTGATTACATTTTCATTTGGCGATATAGTCTTTTTTTTAATGTATATTTCACAGTTGCCCATTATAATACATATTAAATTAAAAGACTTCTTCTCTTCCCGCTTCATCCTTTTCCACAGTAAACTGCCATTCCATCCAAATCCACTAGCACAGACCATGTCTTCCAACTCCAACCCCTACAACCCTCCCCGTCGACTCAAACGAAGAAGGCCCCGCGACCTCCTGGGGACATAATCTGTAAATAATTTGAGAGTGGTGTCACTGGTCACCTCCTCTCCTCATGTGACTTTCATTAATGTCATTTATTTTTTTTATTATTCATTGTAATCAATTACAAAATTTTTTTATTTTTTTTAAAAAAAATGTAATATATAAATAATGGTATATCAGCAATATGCAACACAAAACAATCTGAACTTAGTTTGCAGCCTTGTGTAACTCCTAAACATGACATGAATGGTTTTGAGTTTATATTTTCTCTCTTATCCACCGAATATCTAATTGTTTTAAGCGATTTTATTATTTTTCATAATTTTAAATTTAAACTCCACGGGAGGCTAACTTAAAAACAAGGGCGTTTCTATCAATACTCCTTTAAAGTCCACAAATAAGCTACGTATAAACAGGTCTATTGTTAGCAAGTTCTAAATTTATTACATTCATTATGTGAAGCATAGGCCTCTATATACTATAGAGTAGAATATGGTTTGCTGACTCCTGCTTGCCATTCAGAAAGAATATTATCTTTATCTAACCAGTTTTGTTGACTAGGTTTTATAACTCCTCTAAATACTTTCTCTATAGAATCTATTTGTGATTTTCCTCTAAAACGTCTCGGTGCTTCAAGTGGCACTTTCTTGTAAATAGGTATCAACAACTATCTATTAAAAGTACTCGGTACATCTCCTGTGTCCGTTATTCTATTAAATTTTTTAGTTATAACCTATATGAAATTTTGAGGAGCACTTAATAAAAATTCATTGGGGATTTTTCGTCCGTATGTTTTTTGCCGCTCTCCTTACCTCGGAAGTTCATATTTTCTAGAAACTCTCTCTCTCTCTCTCCCTCTATATATATATATTCGTCCTACGGGAAATGTGATAAGAAAGGAAGAGTGTAACCTAGACTAGACTCGAACTCTCGTTCTCTTATCAATACAATTATAGGGAAATGATGGTAACTTCAGGGACAGACTTTAGCAGACGCCTGGCTAAGACCGATTTATGTATATATATTTCTTATTTCACTCTGATCCTGTATTCTGAATGCTTATAGCACAGTTCTGCGTCGTGTACTCCTGTACAATACCATGGTACTTATGGATTGGCCACAGAACTAGGCGTTATCAGCTGGCTGGCGCCTTTCTAACCACGTGCTGACCTTGTTCTTCTCTCAGGACTCCATTAAATCTGCTCCTGCCAGCTAATGGTCACTTTTGCAATGCGGGCTGAGGAATCCTTGCGCCTTCCAGACTTAGTTCTTGCCCCGTTTACCGCGCTTGAGAAGAAAATACAGCCGCCATATACCGGCACGGTCACCAGGTTAATACCTCAATGGTATGTTTCAAATTATTCCAAATTTGAAGTAAAATCATACGTTAGAGGTGCACAATTCCACATTAATTTTGTTATGCCAATGTGTGTGTGTGTGTATTAACTCGTCTATTTCTCTCGAGAATTCGTATAATTCTCCTTAAAAAATAAGCTATTGTAATTGATATAAAAAAATGACCACAAAAATTAATGTTTTACCTACTACTAACACTCGCCGCTAACTGCTTCACACCCACCGCCATATTGACTAAAGAAATGAACTTCAAATGTTTTAGGTAAATAATCTAAAAGGTTATAGAAGGAATGATAGTTCAAATGTTTTTTTGTCATACTTCTTGACATATCTTTTAATTTAGTTTTTTTTTTTTTTTTTAACTACTGGAGTTAAATTAAATGTGCTATAGCCAAGCATCATTTATTTTGTTTTATGTATTAATATCTACTATAATAGATTTATAAAAACTGTATTTCAAAAGCTACTTTTTTTTTGCTTTTTTTTGTTGTTGTTTTTTGTGTGAAATTTGGATTAAACATTTATGCCTATCTAAAATCATCTGAGGGGGAGTGGAGAGAAAAACCAAAATAAAAAAACTTTAAAAAAAATATATAGAACAAAATAAGTGTATCTAATTTCATGTCATTTATATTCTTTAACCATAAAGAAAAAAAAATGGTAACATAAACAAGGAAGATTTTAAATAAAAATTTTGATTGTTGGGTGTCCCCTTTTATTTTTATTGTATAAAACGAAATTCAGTATTTATGGTTATTATTGAAAGATCTTCAAATTATTTATTTTTGGTTAAAATCGGGTGAGGAGAAGGGGATTAAAAATAAACAAAAATTAATAATTTCAATATCTTTAATTTATTAAGCTCCAAAAAAGTGTATAAGATACAATTGTCTGACCTGTTATTTAAACATTTAGGCTCTCGTCATTAGAATATAATAACTTATCAGGCTTGTCCAGGTAGCGTAAATGGTAACGCACCGGCTCTTTTTATTCTGTTCCCTTGGACTAAAAAATGTTAAAATTTACATGGGATTATATACCACAAAAAAATAATACTTATAAAATTAAAATTTGAAAGTAAATAACGAGAGTCATTTAAACAGCTTGACAATGTCAGCTCTTTCGAGTATAAGACGATATATTCGTTTTTAAATTTTGCTTTTATTTTCTTTGTATCTCTATACTGGTGATATCAACAAAAGAATTTTAAAATTCACATATTTCAATAATTTGATTTAATTATCTACAACTTTTATATTGAACAATATTAGTGAAAAATGTCAATAAATATAGACCACTAACTATGTAAGGTAATACTATTTGGCGGAACGGTTTAGTGGTATATTTTGTAGTTGTTTTTGTTATTTTGTGCCGTATTTAAGATTTGATAAATCAAAGGATGAATTTCGGCAAATTGTGGTTTCAATCGCATAAAAAAATCGTCAATAACTTAGTTACTAATTATAAAATGTAATAGTCTAATAATAAATAAATAAACAAATATATATATNCTCAAAAAGAAAAAAAAAACTGCCATAGTAACTTTTTTATAATCTAAAGGGTTATTATGACTACCAATGAATATAGAACTATCATGCCTTTTATTATCCGTCTTCATTGGTTTCTGAAGAAGATGGTTTGCAAAAACCAATGAAGACGGATGATAGAAGGTATGATTGTAATTTTTTTATTATTTTGCGTTCACTACACCTGTTCATATTTACAGTGTATATCGTATCGTAGCCTTATCTTCCGCCTTTTCATTATTCCTTCGAGTAGAGACTCTTATCAGTTCTAATCTAGCAGTAGTGATATGAATTTTTTTATTTTTTTTCCAAAATTGATCAATTAATAAAAAAAGTAACTGGATTTTTCACATTTTAATTTATTTTACTCTTTTTTTTTTTAATTTTTATTTTACAATTTTCCTTCTAAGCACTGACATATAAAATTGGGAATCATTAATAAATGTTTCTGTTTTTTTTCAGAACATTCTGGTTCTAGTTTTCCATTTACGGTAGTTTATTTGTAATGGTTTTTCTTAAATATATGCTTCATCCTATGTAAATTTTAAAATCTATCACCTTTATTTTTATTTTTCAATTGGCTTTATATAATCCTTGGATCTTTATCAGCCTCATAATCTTTATTATGTTATCTTGGCCTGACCTAGTAGAACTAAACCTTCATCATGAACAACTACAGTCATGAACAAATTAGGATTAGCGACCTACGTGTTATTTAGCAGACAGATCCCCCAGCTCCCAACAATCACTGTTAATTTGGAGGACCTGTGATTCTCTGTATGTCTTTACTCCTTAAGATGAGTTGTCACCTTTAGACTAACGACCTCATCATTTCGAGAGCGATGTTTCTCACCAGTCTCAAAAAGACGTCAAATTGATGCTTCTGTTCCCTGACGAAGGTGCCATATTCAAACCTGCCGCTAGTAAACCTCAGCGACTACAGCGCTCCACTGGTGAATGCTTTGGGTACTAATGTTAGGAATATATATATCATAATCTTTTTGTACATTTTAAAGTTGGGAAATCAAGCTATTCACAATGGTAACTTGACCCGACAACTGAAATATATCTCCACTGTATAAATTCTGTATTCGAGAAGCTTAAAATATGGTTCATTCCAAATTTTATAACAACATATGTATTATTGTATATAAAATAATCCGATATATAAACATTGGTGAATGGGAGGGGGGTTTGGAGGGAACCAAAAATTTAAATCGTAATAATTATCGAATCGTAGTATTTTCGTTAATTATTAGTGTTGCGATAAAACTTACAAAATAGATTTACAATGTTATTTAAAAACATTTATGCACTGTAAAATAATAAAATAAAACACTGGAAGATATTTAATAATGTAATTTATAATTTACAAATATATCTACGATAGATGAGTACTTTCCCCTCTCTTTTTTTAGGTTATTAATACACTAATCACTCAATGGTCCTTTCTTTTACAATGCTCTCACCAAGTTACTTATTAGTGGCACCTAGCTAGAATTGTATCTTATTATAATTCGACATTTAGTCTTATTTATATCTGTCTTTATTGAAATATAGGAAATATGCTTGGATTACGGTGCCCATGACTGGCTGACTTGTTATATCTTATTATAAGAAATTAAAACAATAATAAATTAAAAAAATCAATACCGAAACAAACCATATAGACCTAGAGGAGAAATAAGTGTTAGGGATGGCTTTATTTTCGACCAAAGATACACTAAAGAAGTTGAGCTTTCACTGTAATATTTTTCCCCCATTTAATGAAGAACTGTAATCAGTTAAGGGTAGGTGTTACCTAGGAGCCCAACAGGAATCCTCTAGTTCATTACAAACAGAAGCACAGAAAGAAAATAACAACCAACTGTGCGCTGTTGAACCTAGGATCATTGGATCAGGAGTCTAGTATCTCAACCACTAGAACTCCACGTCTCCCAAGAAAGAAATTAACTTCTGTATAAACCATTGGTGAAGGTATGTGGTGGGGAGGGGTGTCCTTCAGAGCGGTTTGTTGAACAACAAAGCAGTGAGAGATGACTGTCCATGTTTAGTTTGGTCAGTGTAGCAGAACATGGTGGGCAAGTCACAAACTTTCAGTGTTGCCACAAAACAAAAGCCGTTGTTCTACGGATAATGGGCGGGGGCAAACAGAGCGGGGTGGAAAACCTCCCCCCGGTTTTCTCCGCAACCCCCCAGCTGTGACTGGGAAATTAAACACTCCCACCGGTGTGCCAATTCCTCGGATGTCTCTGTCTGTACGTCTGTTTGGGCATGTGCGGGTCGTGCCCGACACGGAATACGTGCTCCGGAAGGGTCACTTTCCTCGGAGTTGGATGACACAGAAACCTCCGCGCTGTTTTGTAACCTCCTCTCGCTCGCTTACCCTTGGGCTGATTGTGCCGGTCCCAGGGGGTCCGAGCGATTTTCAAGTTTCTCCCCTGAATTAACGTCTCATTTTGATTAGGGATTTCCCTCAAATTCCGCCATCTAATCATTAACTTCTGTCTTCTCTGGACATATTCGAATGAGGGCACTTTCCTTCATGACTCTTATTTCTAATGATAATCTTCAGCCTCTTCACCTTACGCTCGGTCTGGAAGCAGCAAAAGTGATTTTCCTTTCCTCCTTATTATTCATTCCTTTATTCAGTTTTCAACTTACAAAGCAATTTAGCAGACAGGCTTCTGATTAGTTACCACAGGTCTCGTTTGAAAGAACTCTTCTAAATTCTTCTTGAGCCAATCACGAACGATATTGCATTTTTTCTGTTTAGTTACATTTAAAATAAATTTTAGAATTTCAGTAATGATGGTACCACAACTAGTAGTAATTCACTCCAGAAATTCGAAAAATTTTAGAGGAGCTAAATATATGGTCCAATGAAATTACTTGTAAGTTTTATATATGTATAAATATGTTTGTGTGTGTGTGTGTGCGTGTGTGTCTGTCTGTACGCGCTTTAGTGTCCAAAATTTCAAAAATGAAACCAAAGTCTGTGTATATGCTTCCATTGCAAACCATTGGATGAGTTGGTTTACGGCTGAAATCGGTCCAAAAATTAAGAGAATTCAGAGAGAGAGAACACAATCTAAAACCGAAATTATTAACTTTATCAAAAAATGTATGAAATATAGCCTGTTAAAAATATAATTTTTTGATATTCATAATCTCTTAACATATTAGTAATATACACTTCAATATTATACACGAGCTAG
>KZ810110.1:14042-27110 GCA_000696205.2 Oncopeltus fasciatus
TATATATATATATATATTGCCCAGCTTCCAGAGCAAATACAATATATAATTTCCCCCATTTTCGTGAGCTTTTCTATCAACCCGTCATTAGACCTCAATATTCAGAAGTGGTAAATTGCAGAAGTGGTAAATTGCTGCATACGAAATATTTATATAATTTTTTTTTTCTCGTCGTGTACGAATTAATACTCTCTCAGGGATTAATGGGAAAAGATATAACGAAAGCGAAATGGGGTAAATCCACATGAGGAATGGCAATGCGAAGTAGAAGGGAAGAGAAGGGTGGTAATTCGTGGGAAGGGGTGGGGAAAAGAGAATTGGTGGAGGACATCTATGGAATTTTAAGTCAAAGAGAAGAGGAACAGGGATACAGTGATTTCCGAACTACTACTCAGATCCAGCCATACCTGCCTGGACAATATAGGGGTGGGTTCATAATCCTAAAAGGGGGCTGTTATCTGGCACTGTTGTTGTACCTGTCTGTTGCTTGACAAAAAATGTTCCTTTTCCTACCATTTCTAACATCTAAGTAGCATTCCACAGCTAAGCAAAACCAACTTTTCTTTTAGCATATTTTCAGAAATAATTAACAAGACTTGCTTAATCAACAAGTGTTATTTTACCGTAATTTTTTAAAACATTTAGAATTGAAAAATGGAATAATACAAAATATCTACCAAGCTTATGTCTCAAGCTTAACACCGTTTTTCAACTACTTAGCTTAACCGTTTTTTACTAAAATTTTACATTTCAGTCCTGTCTCGTCAGGCGTAAAACAACAGACTTATTTATAGTTATTTTCATAATAAATAAACAATGATAATCGAACTGAAAAATTAAAATAATATCACAGCTCAAAATTTCTTGCTAAATGTTTCAAGAATCATATGAAAATTAAATCATTTTCTTGGAAACAGCTAAAGTGATTTTGAATAAAATTCTACATCTGTCTCCTCCCCCTAAAACAGCCAACCTCTAACGCCTGTCGAACTGGAATTTTTGCACTTGTATTCTATAATATATTTTGGTCATTTAGTTTCTTTCGTTATTTCAAAGGTTTTACATTAAATAAACCCCCTTTGGATTAGCAATGCATCAAATGCATGATGTTATTGTGAAAAGTGTAAATCTAATTTTAATTGAATGTAAATTTATGTATTTTTTTAATGCATGCAATGGCCTAACCTGTTATAGACAAGTTATATTTTATTGTGTCGACTAACTTTTTTTTTAACGATTATTAATGGTGGCTAAAGGACATTAAAGATGCATCCATTTAGAGGGTTTTTTAGGAAATATTATATAATAATGACTTCTAGAATTCTGAACGAAGTGTCTTTTTAGTGACTAGTGATTTTCGTGGTTCTTAAACTCTTTCAGTAGTAAAGGTTTGTCGGAATGTTAGATAGTTTTGTTAAAAAGCTTTCAGATGATTTCTGATATTTACCTCTTTGGATTTAAATGTGAATAAGAGTGGAGATTTAAGACTGTGTGTTTGTGTATGTTCGAGTGGCTTCGCATATTGTAAGAGGCCTTGTGCATTGTGCTTACTCACTAAGAAATTCCAGAATGGTGAGGTGTCATTTTCAGCCCCCATAACTAATTGAAAGTTCAAACAAAAACTATTGAGTTTGTCTATATCTGAGTGAGTGTGTCTATATCTTCGTTACTGATGAAAATAAGAAAAAATTATAGATGTAAAGTTTTTTCCGGGTTGGACCGTGTAAAGTTTTTGATGGATGCCGAGCTTTCGCACATCCTGTGATGGCTTCTTCAGGACTGAATAGAGAACTTCATTTACATACATCTGATGACTGTGGAAGCCTACGTGAACAAAAATTATAGAATTTAATAAGGGTAAAAGGTAATTTTCAAACATTTTTACCAAATATTCATACTAAGGAAAACATTTTATTTAATTTCCATCTTATTTAATAAATTTAAAACAAAATTCGGCACTCAGGCTTTCTATTGAATGTAATTTGCAATCAACTAGATTCAATTTCTGTTTGGTTGAAGTGGATTAGAGCAAGAGAGAGAGAGAGAGAGAGAGAGAGAGAGAGAGAAAGAGAGAGAGAGAGAGAGAGAGAGAGAGAGAGAGAAAGAGAGAGACAGAGTGGGAGAGAGATAGAGTGGGAGAGAGAGAGAGGGGGAGAGAAAGAGAGTGTGCGAGAGAGAGAATGAAGGAAGGAATAATAGAAGCCAAAATTTCATAATCGCGATTATTTCGTTTTTAAAAAGTTCAAACAAATAATATTGAGTTGTTATAAGAAACTAAGAAAAATGAGAGTTTTTTGACCGTAGATATTATTATTAGATTATTTTAGTTGGGCTTCGGTCAAGGTAGAAACTAACTTGACCGAACCCCAACTAAAATCATCTAATGAAACTAAGAAACGTTCTAGTGTGTACTAATCAAATGATTAGATAACACCAAAATAAAAATCCTATTGTGGAACAATGAACCCAGGCTTGCTCTAATATTCGGCTTATAATTTCTATGATAGACACTTAAAGGTTTCTTATAATTTTTCTTGACCGTTTCTCCATACGCCTAGTTCACTTACTTTCACTCTTAAAGGCCTCTCTGACTTAAGGGCAAAACGGCCCTCGGCCACACAGTGCACAGGAAGTCCTCACACAGAGGTAACTGGTGATACACAGCACAGAAAACAGGTATCAACAAAACACTAACAGAGCCACTACCGTATCAGAATCACTGGCGTTCCTTGTCACTGACAAGGAACGACGTTATTTACGAGGAGCCTTGAAGAAGAGCGACTAAGATGACAAGACTATTTCTATACATCTCATGTTCACTGTGAAAAATTACACTCCGCAACTTAATGGCACACCGACACGACAGAGTAAATTCATGAATTCTAACCAAATCCTTTTTTCTAAACTTTTAATCAAATTTCTGATACTTCGATAGACTTTTATATTTATCCTAACAATGTATAGACACCTATTGTATCTAGGGTTCCACAATCCACCATACTTTTGTGTGCCTGTATAAATAGGATAAACCAGACAATACTCGCCTTGTATAGCATTGCAAGTAGAATATATAGACATGATGCTTGTTTTGGGGCATGCATCTTACATATATCCGTCACTAGAGCTTCCTTGTACAGACCTCAAAATAAATGGTCGTTGGAATGGCACATTCATGAGAATGTGAATACACAATAAAGTTACATGGCCGTTTGAAAACGAACATGAGAGTAAATATAAGTCAATTGTAATTGACTTTTAGTTCCCGAAGGCCTGCAAGGTCCTAAGTTGAACGCTTCTTCCGATCAGACCGTGCCTTATTGGTTATTGGTAGTAATCAAGTTTTCGCTCATTGTACTGTGAACTTCTTCAGGACCGAAACAACACTTGGGATGGCTGAAGCATACAAATATATAAGTGACCGGAAAAAGGGTCAAGATTGGACCCTTGTGGTCAAGGATATATTTGTATCCTTCAGCCATCCCCATTTTTATCTCGACCCTGAAGAAGTTCACAGTACAATGGGCGAAAACTTGATTACTATAACCAATATGGCACGGTCTGATAGGAGGAAGCATTCGACTTAAAACCCTGCAGGCCTTCAAGAACAATGAGTCTTTAAGTACCAAGTCTTACTAAATAAGCTCGTTTACAAAAATATTTGAAGTTCACTAGAATTTAGTCCTAAAGCCATGTAACTTTATTGTGCAGGCTGCTTGAATTATAGGTTAATGACGAAAATATCTTATAAAAAAAACAAAAACACCATATTTATTATTTATCATACTTACTATTTAAGACAATAGGAATATTTCTCACCTCATCTACCGTTTTCTTGAATTATTGTTATTGTTTTAATTATGAAGAGGGTTTGGAAATAACATAATAGAGTAGAATAAAATATTTGTTTCCATATTTCTGAATATAAATTAGAATTGGTATAATAAATTATTGTTTAGAAATAAATTTGAAATAATAGGCGTAGTCACAGGTACACGCAGAATGTAATAAAAGTTACTAAAAAAATGGTGAATTGTGTGTTAATGGTGTCATGTAGCCAGTAGATGTCACTTTATTTATTTCAGAAAAAAAAATAATAATATTATTTTCCAAAAATTAAAAACGATCATCTTTAAAAAACTATATAGCCAATAGAATGAATTCGAATCCTTAAACTATATGTCATTTTAAAGTAAATAAAAAAAGAAATTATAAAATTTCAAAACATAAAAAACACTTATATATGCTAGTTATTTAACTGTTTGTTATTATTAATTAATTTTTATAATATTAAATGTATGATTAAAGCTTTCTTTAAGATCTAGTATAGAAGATGTGGTTTTTAAAATATCATTATTTTCATTTGATTGCGACTATTCACTTTTATTTATTTATTTACTGACTCCATGCTTTTAGCTGGATTCCTAAATGAATGGTCCGTTCAAAAGCGCGCTTTTTTTTACACACACACACACACAAAGAGAGAGAGAAAACAATTTTTAAAATTATGGTAACAAATGCAGTACTTAAATGTTCGCAAACTCCCCCCCCCCCTTTTTTTTTAATACAGGCCCCAAACTCCGTATTGAGGCTCTCTCTACCTCAGATATTATCTCTTGTAAGTTCATGCAACATAATAGGTGTTCAAAATAATTTTGTATTATGTATTATGTATTATAAAAATATAAAAGAAAACAAAAAAAAAACTGTAACTAAAAAAGTGTATTTCATACTTAACACTTAAAACCATCTCAGACCTGTAAGATCAATATAATGAATCATTTTCTTTTATCTATGTACATCATCAAATGAAACTAATAAGAGCTTAGTAAACGCACTTCCGGAGTTAGGGATTTTTTTTCTGCTCTACCTATAAAAAAAAATGACTGAAAATATCTTCTTTGTTACAAATTTCCATCTAATTTAAAATATATTAGCCTATATCGATTGGTATCTTTAGCTTAATCGGGCTAATGGATCTAGATGGCATTGGATTTAGGATAAATAAAAGCTGTTTCCCAAAAAGAAGAATAGCGTGCGCTTGAAGCTCTGCTAATGGAAACGGCCTCAAGGAGTACCCGCTGAATTAAGCCATCCCCTTAAACACACGCCAAATTAGCATTCCGAGCTGCGACTAACTCCACACGCTTGAACGAGTGACTCACAGCCAAAGAGGTCTGTCGGTTAGCGCTCTGACCTTCCCACAGAGATACACATCCTACTTTCGGAAATCCTAGATCAAGCAACTCGAAAAAGTGACGTAATGTAACAACTTGATTATAGAATTTTATCGATCGACGGCTATCAAACAAAATTACATTTCTCCAAGTTATATCGGAAAAATTTGGACCTTAATTTCGGATTCTCACAAAATATAAATCAAGCATGTGAACTTCAATTGGAGAACGATAATTGTAATTTAATATTCAGTCGTACTACTTACAGCACAATTATTTGTTTTCGAACCAATTAAAAGACCTATTTTAATAAACACATTTTCAATAATCTTATTCGCTACAAAAATTCTAGAAAATAAAAAAATTAAAATACACATTTAAAATCGTATCTTTAGGGAATACATTGCATCGAAACGAGGAAAACAAATTGAACAAAAAAATTTAAAGATCAATGCGTTACGATAACGTTTTCAAACCTTAATTTTCCCCCTTACAGTTTAGGGATCAAGCTAACATGAATTTATGCACATTTTTGGAAGGGATAAAACCAAAGTTAAAAATTTCATCAAATTCAATTCTGCGATTCCAAAAAAAAAATGTATATACAACGGACAGACATTTTTTATTTTCTGGTTATATTGGATAAAAAACGTAGAAAACCAAATTTTTAAGGATGGTCACTCCCTTGATTTTTCCGTTCATTTATAATTATTTAATTTAATTTTGTTTTATTTAGCAATTGAAACTGTAATCATTTTGTAATTAATTGTAGTAACTTTAGAAAAAACTAATTTTAATATATTTTGATTTAGAATAAATATAAACAAAGTGGATAAATATACATATTTTAGGGAACACAGTCTTCCGGTAATGTTTAATTAATATTTTCTCGCAAAAGAGTTATGTTTGGAGCTAATATTTATCTTGGTGAGCTATTATTACTCAAACAGATTACCTAATATACAAAGATAGTTGGTGTGTAAATCACCAATAATGGGGGTAGTAAGATTAACTCTGGTGCAATCGATGTTGTTATATTCGCCCGCATTCGCGATAACATGGAATTACACCTTTCAAAGATAATTATTCCCTATGAATATCTTAGTGGGGAAACCCCTATTTCTTTAAAGTTATAAACTTATTCCTAAACAAAAAAACCAAAAAGCTATGATCCCTGTAATTTACGGAACATCCTCCTTATAAATAATGAATGCATTTCTGCTACCATTAATTATTTATTTCTTAATGATTTTTTTCGGTTAAATTTAAATTTTTAAGTCTGGAGTTTCCCGTCGATTTACCTTACTATAAGCTGACAGACTAGCTGTTAATTTTAAACGTGGCAATTTAATTTAAATCTAAAATTTTAAACTCAGTAGATCTTATGTGTATATATATAGAAAATGAAACATTTGCGCCTGCGAAATATACTGTAATAAGAACAGGATAAAAAAAAAGAGTGTAGTGCACACAAAAAGAAAAAATTACAATGAGTAAAATTTTAGAGATTTTTCGACACACAATATGGTAAAATCACCACTTGAAGAGAGTAAATATCCAGTAAAACTCTTTACACAATTGAATTTTCATTTACCCATGAGATTAAAAGGCTATGTTCTTTTTAGTCGATGGGAAGGATTTTAGGAATGGGGATATGTGAACAAGGATTGTCTTAATGGGTGAGGGTGAAATAAGAGTCGACTATGGAAGAGGGGAAAGCGAGAAATGGCTGGTTCGCCCTTTGATACGTAGTAAGGCGCATTTTCTATGATTCAAAGGATTTAAGGATTTTTAATGGCGGAATTAGATAATACGAAGAATGGAAGCCTTCGTGGCACCCTTGAGTTCCGCACTGTACGCCCAGATTGGTCTTAGTGCACTCATATTGAAGATCAACAGACTTTGTTATGTTTTTGTCTCTTGATTTTCGTCTTCGTGTAAGTTTTGAGTCAAGATATCAAATAAAAGATGACAAAAGAATAGGAATGGTGTTCAATTTAACATTATTAGTTTAATCTTTCCTTAGCAAAAAATGCACTTGAATAAATTTGGATCAATTAATTTTAATCCTTAAATGATCATACTATATGGGGATAGCACCTATAGGCTCTCGTAGAAGAGTGGATAATTTGGGATCAGGATGAGAAAAAAAAATATTGCTATATCAACTGCAAATAGGGCCCGGGGTGTGGGGAAGTCAGTAATGTACAGAATGAAATGGATAGGGTCAAACACATTACCCTGTGGAACTCCTGGATCCCATGCTCGCATTTTGTAAAATATTAACTGTACTGAACCCTATAAAAACGATTTTAAAGGTTGAACTTAAGGATTGTAAGTATTGTCATTAACTTCGCTACTGTTAAAAATAAGAAAAAATTATAGAATTTAATACGGGTAAAAGGTAATTTTCTAACATTTTTTACGAATTATTCATACTAAGGAAAACCTTTTATTTAATTTTCATCTTATTTAAAAAAATTTTAAAAAATTCGGCACTTAGGCTTTCTATTGAAACTAATTTTCAATCAACAAGATTAAACAAATTTCTGTTTGGTAAATAATCTAAAAGGTTATTTCCACCTCCAATGAAAATATAGAACTCTCATACCTTCTATTATCCGTCTTCATTGGTTTCTGGAAACTTCTGTTTGGTTGAAGTGGATTAAAGCAAGAGGGAGAGAGAGTGTGTGAGAGAGAGAGAATGAGGATAGGATTAAAAGAAGGCTAAATTTTATAATTGCGATTATTTCGTTTTAAATTGAGTTTTCGTAATTTTTTTTTATTGATAATTAGATTAAAACCTTTTTAACACTTATTTTCCACAACATTATCAAGAAAAGTGCTTATTAAGACAAATATTTACAAGTTTTTTTTTTTTTTTTTTTTTTTTTTTTTGCTGGGTTAGCCTCCCTTGCAACCGCTAAGGGTCATTGGAGGGAGGGGCTATCTACAGGTTGCCACCCTATTTTAAACACCCATGGCTCAGGACAAGCTTCTATATTATAAATAAAAGATTGACCTGGGCGGGATTTGAACCCGCAGCACCAGGATTGCGAGACCCGTACGGATCCCCTGAGCTAGCCTGGCGCCCCATTTACAAGTTTAACTATAATAGATGACCCCTTACTCAACACTTACTTTCGGGCCACCCTAGTGTTAGGCCTAATGTTCTTACTTTTCTCGCTTTTTGCCCTTTTTGGTTTATATGTTATAATGCGTCATATACTTTTGTTTAGTCTATCTTTAACGAAACATGGGAAATCTGCTCAGTTTACACAGCTTTTGTGTGATAGACTTATTATGTTATCATTATGTAATAGGAAAGAATAGGATACATTTCTTGATTTCCAATGTATGTCAATAGATCAATCTTTACTTTAAATTGCCATTTAATCGTTTTAGAAAAACTAGAAAACATTATATTATTGGAATAATGTCCTCTAGGACATTTACTTTGTTTGTGTGATTGATGAAGTCATGAAAAACAGAAGCCCACTATGAAATCCTATTTAAAGAGCATGGCGTGAGGGATAATTATACTCACAAATCACAACTGTAATTTGTATGATAACCCGATCTGGAATGGAGGAAAAAATTAATGAGGCCTCTTCTTTTAGCAGCCGAAATCAAGGCGACCTCCATTTGGTATGCGGCAATTTATTGGAGTTCCTGAAGCGCTGCTAAACATTAATTTGATGAGGGATTGTAAATAATTCATTGCATTATACATGGAGAGGAGCAGGCCCCGGGGGTGTGATGATAGCCCCATCTCAGCCTGGGATCGGAAGGTTCAAGGCCTTGGCACTAGGTAAGTCGCTAGTTCTTAGTGTTCCTGGTGAAGGGCACGCAACCCAAAATGTACTTCCAGAGAGTTGTAAATCACTAACTGACCACCTGTTTTGGGGCGGAAAAAAATTCCGTAGGATATCGTTGAACACGGGACTTCTTTTTTTTTTTTTTAGTCACTAACATATTTCAATGGAGTATTTCATGTTTAAAAATGGGTTTCAGGCCAGTGCCGGCGGAGAATGATCGCGGAACTCCTCTTACCGAGTAGGGTTAGGCGCCATTGTCGGAGGTCTGACAAAAGGCCAGCAACTACAACTAATATCTAAGGAATATAAAATATATTTTCGAAAGAGCACATCAGAAATAGCGGAGAGGTTTTTTTTTTGTTTTTTTTGTCGCGACAAACGAATTAAAGACTGTCATTTTAGTTGCCATAATTGCCATTGTTTATCAATAGACTATCTTATTTTATTTCGTAGTTATCTAATGAATATTGGGAAGAATACAAAATGTAAGTGCAAGAAATGATATGCTGAATGAATTGTATATAATAAAACTGTATTTCTAAAAATAAAAACAAAATAATATTATTTATCCTTAACTTATTTAATTTATTTATATCAATGGCTTCCTAGTGAATTATTGTTTATGTTTAATTGTTTGGGCTAATTACGTTGAAGCAATTTGTTGAGTAAAATCGTTATATTCTAGACCGATAATTTAGAATTTACAATAGTATTTAACACTGTGTATATTTTTTTCATTGTATGTGTTACATATAGAGGGATGGAAAATTATGCTATAAATTTTGAAATTTGCATTTGAAAAACTGTTTTTTAATAAATATTATATGAATAGAGCATTTAAATCAGATTTTCTATTTTTTTCTTCTGGCTTCCCTTGCAATACATTCATTTATTTTATTCACTATTATTGATTATAATTTAAATTGAAGAGAATGAAAATGAAAAAATAAATTTTGATAAATTATCTTGAAATGGGAGAGTTATTTCAAAATAGGAAATTGTAACCTCTGTAGTTCCAGTGCAATAAGTAATTAGGTAATCTCCGACAGTTACATAATAAGGAAGCATTCTAGACTTATGTAAAGGTGAGGTGCTTAGTGCTAAGCACTAAAACAAAACTATGTTTTGCTGCAAGATTAGTCAGGGGTACGATGATCTCTACCGCCAAGTCCTGAGATGGTTATCAAGGTGACTGATGCACGTGCATTCCATACAGACGAGAAAAGTCGTATTCGACAAGCAAGGACGGGCCCCATTGGATTATGAAGAATCCTTTAGAGTTATGTAGCAGGCATTAAGTGACATGAATACACGTTAGTATCTGTCCAGAATCGAGTGAGCATATGTATTTATGTATGTCTGGACGCCTACTATATTTATAAACCCTTTCAATATCATATAATTTATTAACAAAAAAATTGGTAAATTTGCTTCAAAAAAAGCTAATAGTTTCAATTTTTTTCCCACAGTTCTGTTAAAAAAATATTTTACAATATTTTTGTAAAAGAATTATAAAAAATTGGTCATTATAAAATAATAACTATTCAATAAGTCTTATTTTTTTCAAATTTTATGTAGAATTTATTTTTAAAACTTTTGTGTACTATTTTAGTTTATTTTAATAGTAGTTTTATAAGAAAATTATTGATTTATTCCCTTAAAAAAAGTGAATTTGTATAACTGCTCTATGTAAAATGGCTTTAGCTATTGTCTTACTTTATCAAAAACATACGTTCAATATATGCATTTGTAAGAAAAGTGATAATTTTTTCTAATAAACACAAAAAAAAATTCTCTGTGTTAACCTCACTCACAAATAATGCACAGGTTTTTGTTTATAAAACTAAAAATTCTATTACAAAAAACAACAAACAAAAACGAACTCCTCACAATCAGAATTGGGGAGTATTTGTATTTGAATTTACCATGCCATATTAACGCACGTCCTGTTTCGATTTCCTATTATCACAAAAAAAAAAAAAAAAAAAAAAAAGTCTGTCACGCAATAGCTGCCTTAACTGAGCAGATTTCTCTTCTTTTGTTAATGCAAAAATAAATAAGAATGAATTATTATGTGAAAAAGTCTATTACATGGCATTCAAGGCTCAAAGTAACCATAAAGAAAACAGCTAATAATATCCCTGAAGATTACAGTAGATCGATCAAAAAGGAAGTGGTAGAGGGAGGCGCTCAACCATCCTAGTAAATTTTTATATATCAACTTATTGGGCATCTTTTACAAAAATATTGAAAAAAATTAATAATAAGAACAAAATTGTTTGTATTACTCTATCAATAAAGAAATTATAGACAACCATTCAATTTCGTATCAATTTTAGTTAAAATTTATTTATTTAAAAAAAGTATATTTACTTTTACGTTCTAAGGTCCTCTGAAACCATTTTTACTATTTTATTTACAAGATACTGTTCTCACTCATGATATGTTACAATATTAAGTACAATAAACTCTATGCAGAAGGAAGAAGTAGCCACAATCTGCTAATAATAGTTTTCTCTATATTAATAATTTATTGTTCGCTAACTTATTGATGAAATGAGGTTTATAATTACTTTTATGATACTGATTGATTACCATGATATTAATTTTATGAATAGCCACGGTTAGTTGATAACGACTTGTTTTATTGGTGGTGACTCAAAGAATTTAAGTATCAATCATAATTGATTATTCTTTTTTTTTTTAATTATAAATAAAATTTACTCGGGTAATGATGATATAGTATCCTTGACACAGGGTGAAAAATCACATTCTCGATCGAGCAGACGGACTCTTATCAGCTGATCTTATCTTCTCCAGGCTCCGAGAGGCCTTTCCCTGTGACATGACAAGGCGTTCATTCTGTCAAGGATAGGCGCACCAGCCTCTCATTAATCGTCGAAATAAAAAAAAAAATAAAAAAAAAGAACGTCAAACTCGTCAAAATTGGATTTATTTGTATGATGTATCATTAATTATTGCGTAATTTCATGAATCAATCAACAAGTAATATTGATTGCATTCAGAAAACAAACTACTAATTATAAAATGCAGAAATTTTTTTTAAACATAGATAAAATCCTACTTCTTGTCGCTATATCTTTTAGCTAAATTTAAGCATATATGAATGCTTAATAATGTAATAACCATATGCATACTTAATAATATAATAATATATGCATAAATAATGATACTATAACTAATTAATGAGTTATACTACGATAGTTATGCAATTCCAACTCATAGAACCCGTATAGACTATGACTCTCTACAATGTTTCATAATGCAAGATGGGCCAAATTAGGTGTAATTGATCATATTGATTTTTATATTCAAAATTATATAGGATTAGTGTCAAGGTCACTAAGACAGGTTCTAAGCTGACCGGTAATGATTTGAAGGGAATGTTACTGCATATGTATATTAGAAAATAACATTTTAAACCTATTGTGATATATGATTTTATAAAACCAATAATAGCGCACATATTAACAATTAACTAGTTAATATTATTTCTGGTGTGTATTTTAGGTTTCTTAAAACTTGCTAAGACAAAAAATGTCATATACACTGAAAACATGATATGGAAAATAATCTCAAAGGCAGTTTTAGTGTAATATTGCCGACATTCCTTCATTTCTAAAGTACAGACTTTCTTCACTGGTACAATATAGTGAATGATATTTGTGTTGCAATCAAAATACACTAAGAAAAACATAATTTATGTATATTTTTAAATACACATATATTGTTAAAATTAATTTAAGCAGATATCTGTCAGAAATCAAGAAATATTGTCTTCAAGGCAATACAATTTTCTTTAAAGTGACTGTGAATTTTTAATTTTTCGTAGCGTCTTTAAAGACACTAGGAATCCTTAGTCGTGCATTCTCAGGTAAGATAGGCAGACCTCAGATATCTTTTTTTACTTCAGCGCACACTCATACAGATTTAGATATGTGTCCAGATATATATATTATATTATATGTGTAATATTTGAATAAATAATATACATATTCTATGCGTAAGAATATTTATTCTTATATATTTCGAAACATTTATATATATATATATAT
>KZ810111.1:4758-15610 GCA_000696205.2 Oncopeltus fasciatus
GAGAGAGAGAGAGAGAGAGAGAGAGAGAGAGAGAGAGAGAGAGAGAGAGAGAGAGAGAGAGTGAGAGTGAGATAAATATGGGGGTTAGCCTCTTTGTGAGAGTTGCTACCCGTTCTTCCCCCACCAGTCTCCCAACCACTTCCCCTTCGCCTTCGTTAGTGCTTCAAGCCATTACTGAATCAATCCTAGCCAGTCATCGATCCACTAAAAGACTCTTCTGTCTTTCTCTCTCATTCTCACTCACCCCTCTTTGAAATCCCTCAAATATCCTTACGGTTATCGTCGTAGGAGACGTCTCCGCAATAGCAATAGTGCAGTAAGACGCACACTATGCTGCTTAGCTCTGAGGGATTCAGCTGAATTTGGGCATTAGTGGGATATCGATTCTGGAAGGATGAACATTGGGAATTCTCAAACAAGCCAGGTAGACAGGAGTAGGCAACTCGGAAGATGAAGAAGGGAAAAATAGCAGAGACTAAGATAGATAAATTAGATTTTTTTAAATATTGAGACAAAATCAAAACATATGAATAATAAGTCATGTTGATTAGGATAATATGATAGATTTCCTTGATAAGATTTGAGAGGTAAGATATATGATTAAGTGGAACATGAAATTTCATAAATGCCCTAATAATTCGGTCTATTAAAAAGCTAAGTGCTCGTGAAGTCTGCGTACATTATTGCTCATTTTAACAAAATTTAGCTCAAACCCGGAATCCAGATGCTAAATACAATAAATTTCGTTGTAGCTAATTTTTTTAATCACCTATTTAATCACAGGGATAGGATATAGCAACCATGGCGAGACTCAAACCCGCAACGCCAGTCATGGGCTTTCTGAACGCGTCTGCTCTGCAAGCCCGTAGCTCTCGACTGATGCTCAAATAACTAAATAACTATTTACAGCAAAATAAATGGCTTATTTCTCAGGCAGAAAATGGAAGAATCATTAGATGTTTTAGAGCATTCTTCGTAAACGTTAACTTATAATCTATGAATTTTCATCTATCAGAGTCAAAAGACTGATTCTATACAAAAAAAAAAATGTATGCTGGTTGAAAGAATAAAAGTCTGTCACACAGGAACTTAATATAATGAGCGAATTCTTCATAGAAATGTATATATATATATANATGGAATACTGCTTATTATCAACTTCTTAAAACCCGAGAGAAATAAGCTGAAAGTCTCCCAGATAGTAGGTATGCCATTTCAAATTCTAATCTATACAACGACGAAAAGCATTCAGAAACATGTCGCTCCAATGTAAATGTGAGGAGAAATGAATTGGACTCCTGGAACTTTTCCTTCATGCTACTGCCAGTTATGTTGGGCTCAGTAAAATTGAGATCCATGCTGCTTAAATTCTAGTTGGAACATTAAACACACTATTTCCACATATTGAAAAAATATTATTCTAAACAATTAATTAACGTAAATTAAACAGAAATGTAATTAATTAAATTTAAAACAATCAAATAAAAGTTTTTTTTTACAGAGTTTTTACTTTCAATATAATTGCTGAGTAATTGCATTTAAACATTTCATGAAGTTTAAACCCCCAAACTTCTTGAGTATATATTCCATAAATGGTCTTAAGTTCATTGCTCTAATATTAGATTAAAGTTAGACATCAAGTTCGCAGCAAACTTAGAAAAAAAAAATTTTTTAGTCGCACCTAACTTTGAGGTGACCTTTTCTATTAATCGTCTAGTTTTTCTTAAAGGCCTTAAAAATAAAATTTTTGATAAAGGTTTAATAAGCAATTAATAATAACCCTCACTCCTAAATTCTCCATTTTGCTTTGTAACTCTTTATATTTCTTTTTAATCCTTAAAAAATTTTTTGGTGAGTTTCATAATTTTAAACAAAACAATACATCCGCTAAATCGAGAAAAAAAAATTGTATTACTTGAATTTAATACTTAAGATAATACTCTGCTTCTATTTGTCTGGTTGTGCTCAATAATTTCCGTTTTTCATTCAAGCCAAGTTTCTGTACTGAAAACTAAAGTTTGAAACCTGCAGAGCACACACATCTTAGGGTCTAGACGTGTGTGTGTGTGTGTGTGTGTGTTTATATTTTAATAATTTATGGTGTCTTGAATGTTTTATTGGAGAATTTATCCAAAAAAAAAAAAAAATTGATAAAATCAGTCATATAACAGGCCGCTATGACGGAGGGCCGCAATCTCCTACTGCCTAAGTACCTCGTCGACATGACATTAGTGCTTAAGCTGTACATAGTCATAATGTGTAAATTTCCTCGAGAATTACTAAAAAATATATGGGATTTCTGTCATTTCTAATTAAGAACGATTCTAGGCCATGCTTAGTCAACAAAGACTCATCTTAAAATAACAATATAAAAAAAAACAAAACCTTTAGTTACTTAAGTGTTACTCGTTTGAGATTTCATTAAAGAGAGCGTTCATTGTAGGAGCGTAACGAAGGACTGGATCCTCCACTCCCATTAAGGCCAAGATCCAATCTAAGTAACGCGTTTCTTCATCAAGTCTCCAAGTCCTTCGATAGAGCCTTTACAGCTGCCGCATTTATGACATAATGACACAACTTCAAGTTTATTGGGGAGACCGCCGTTTAAGAACAGCGAGGTATGAAATTTAAATCACCCCCCCCCTCCCACCACCACTTTGTAGCCATTTAATGACATGTATCAGGGTGTCGCCACTGTCTGTCGTCTGGGAGTGTTCGACAGAGCTACGTTCTTAACCTAGAAAACAGAGCAAAAGAAGTGTATTCTTGGTCTTTGAATTATCTGATAAGGGAGGGGGTGGAGTTCTTTCCGATTTATGTAGAGGGTGGAAGGGGAGGAGGGCTCATTTCGACTTTATCTGATTCCTTTGGTTATTTGAATTTAACTTACGGCTCCCGGGGGACAACTTGTTTGTACACTTTTACAATTTACTCAAAATGAAGTTGAAAAGACAATCTGAAACTTTATAGGTTTTAGAAATAGACCTCTCATAGAAGTTTCTAGGTTATAAACTTCTTGGGCTCTTGATGGTAGGAGATATTCGTGAGTAATACTTATTTTAGAATGAATTTAACCTTTATGGACAAATAAACAAATAGAGTTTTTCTTTTTATATTGTCCACAGAAAATATATGTAGTTGTACTTACAAGAACACTGTTGCAACTATTTTTATAAAAATTTTTTTTGTGGTATTTAATCCCACATTAATTTTAAACAATAAATGAAAGGGAATAGAATAAAAAATCTATCTGTCTCAGCCAGGACTCGAATCTGGATCTCCTGCTATCCGGGCGGGCATGCTATCCATTGCACCATGGAGACTAGCAAGATAAGTTATGAAATTCCCCGCACTCTACTAGGAGTCTATGCTAGACTCTCGGTAGAGTATATGCTTATACTTTCTGTACTAGTGCTGGGAATTTAATAAATTATCTGGCTAGTATCGGTGGTGTAATGGATACCATGCCCTTCCGGATATCAGGAGATTCAGGTCCGAGTCCTGGCTGAAACAGTTCAGATTTTGTATTCTATTACCTTGCATTTATTGTTGCTTCTATTATTTAGTCCTTTCCTTTATATATTAGGGCATTTAATACTTGTCATACAAAAAGAAGTTCAGATATTTTAAGTGAATTTCGCTTCCTTGCTCATTAAAGATGACCACATGTAATATGGAATTTAAGTCGAAGTTTGGCTAGTTCTACGCCGTGCAAGAAGAAGAAGTTCTGAGTAGACAATTCTCCCAGTTAAAAATTTTTAAAATTCTCCATAATGTTATCAGGCCTGGCTTTAATGGCCATCAGACTGTTGCACCTGAAAAAAAAATATCATGAAGCTTAAAAATGTTGTAGAAAGCAAAGTTAAGAAAATAATTTTATAAGTATATTATGTTTAATCAATACTAATTATAATTATGAGAAATATTAATAAAATTAAATGTGATCTTCCTCTACCTCTAATGGAAGTGAGATTTAGGATTTGTCTACATACATATAGACATACCACTACACAGCATTAAGTGTGGGTATGATAGAACTTGTGCGGAAGGACCATACAAAAGAGGTGATAAGAATGTCCATGTTTGGCCGTTGCATCGAGCAATATCTACGTCATAGAGGAGTCACATAGGAGGATATACCAGAAATCCTGTTTCCGAAAATTTATTATTCTGTTATCCAAAAAAGTTATAAATCCTGTTGTCCAATGTTATTAACCAGCTGCTAAAGGAGCTTATATCTCCCACATGGAGACTAACTAAAGTGTTTTTTGTTTTTTGTCGTTCTTTTAAAATACCAATAAAAGCGAAAATCTAAGCCCTTATTTTCTTTACTTAGGTAAAATTTATAGTCTATAATAAAATATTGATATTTGAATTTTCGAAGCCTGCCAAAAAAATGGTTTTGTACTTTTGGATTCCGTCGCTAGGGGTGGTGTCACTCATGCAAACATTACTTTGGGTTATATTTTTAACATAACCGACATTATGCCTACTATTACTCAAATCTAACAGCAATTCAGCTTTGAAATTATTAAATACTGATCGAGATTATTTTTCTGCGTTTTTATGCTATGAAATGTTATAGTGTTAACAGAATGTACTTGGAAGGTGGAAGGTCTATGATGATAGGAGTCGAGGAAGAAAATTATGTAATGAAGTAATTTTGGCGGTTATTTATTCAAAACATTTCAGCAGATTTGGAATTGAAATTTAATCTTCAAATTATAGCTCCTATGGAGACAAAAATACGGGGTGCCTACATTTCTTAAGGCTTTAAAAATGCATTTCCTTACAAAGTTCTTCATTGCGGAATTCAATATAACTTCCAAATAAGTTTTAGCTTATGCTATTGCTACTTTATTCTATCTCTACAATTTTCAAGATATATGAAGTGTGTTAGTTAGAAAGTTAAGAAAAAAAAATATTTTATCGTTTACCATAACTATCAAAACAAGCAAATAAGAAAATGAAGCAACAAGTGATACTTTTTAAAGATAAAAATAGAATTGATTATTGAAAGTGGCTAGTTAATTAAGAGCATTTTAAAATAAGTGCATTGTTAAAAGGTTTCAGAGTTGACTCAAGAAAAAGGTTACAAGAAGAATTTACCAGTAATTTACACACTTCTCATAAAGTCGCGATTAAAAAAAAAAAATAATCATTAAGAAACCCCATTAACAAAAATAACTGTTAAATAATGTCTAGTAAATATCACTCTACATTGTCAATAATTACTCTAGCTGATAGAGTTTCATTTTTGAAACATCTCAAAATCATTTAATATTATGCTATTTCATCATTAATGAACGAAAGAGTTCTTCTAACACTGTGACACAAATCAAAAATGCTGTCAAATAACAAATGATGCATAAAGCACCTCTAGCGAACCAACAGGCTTGTGTACAGTGATGTCAAGTACATGAGATCTCTTTTTCACACCTTCAACAACAATACGATTTTGGACAAAGAGAAGAACATTTAGGATTAGGCATTGATGGCCTTTACATCTGCGGAAGTGGTCCAAAATTCAGTGTTTGTGAAATCTCAGCGTATGGAAGAACGAAGGGAGATGAAGAGGTTGAAAGAGGAAGAGGGTGAAGCAGTAGATATTCCAATATGTTTCAGATATAATGTCTTCATAGCTACCTGATTTTTCATAGTTGCCTAAGTATGTCCGCTAAGATTTTGTTGTTGCTAATGATTTCTGTTTTCGATGAAACCTTACAGAAGCTCCTCCCAGGGTCGTTTTTTGCCAGAGGGGGTGTAGGTATAGAAAGACGACCTAAGCACAACATCTAAGTAATATCCCCCTTGAATATTCCCTAGGAAAATGCATGTTTACTGATAAGAGCTGTGTTGTCAAGATAAGATCCAGATGGAAGGCTAGGTCCTGACCCACCACGCCCAGGTAAGGGTGTCCGCGTGTGTGTGCCCAGTTGATGGCTCTGCACTGTTTGTCTGTTTACTCTAGATACAGCTGCTCTCATACTTTCCTCAGAGTATAAATGGCCTTTTGTCGTTCAGGGAAGAGGGGGAAAAAAACGTTGAGTGGTGGAAATCTTTTGAACCCCAAATCAAATATGGGAGTGTTGTTGACTGCGATATAGAAGTATCAACAAGGAGTTACTTATAAAGCCGTTGCATTGAAATGGATTTCTGTGATTTCATTTTGGAGGTCTAACAGTGAATTTTGCGTTCGCAAATTTCTTACTCAAAAATATAGATATACTTCTCTAGGAAAAATTCCTTTTGATTCAGATTTCACGTTTAGTGGGCATACTTGTAAAAAGTGTGTTCATGTGGGTATTCTTTTCATTGTTTAGCACCGGAAATTCTTCACGCATACAGATCAAATTTGTATTCGTTTTCCATTTTTCCACTGCTGATTCAGGTTGTTACATCATGGGACAACTTCTAGGAAATAGTTAATATCTGAAACTTTTTTTTAGATTTTTAAAATTGATATTTAGAAGATAACAATTTTAGTGACTACTGAAATCCAGGAAGTATAAAAACGACTAATATTTCTGAAAAAATGTATTTTCTTAGTTAGCTAACTAAAAAAATTCGAAGCATTTTTCCTTTCTTCGATGATACAATTTCTGTGAAGTGTTGAGTCGTACTAAATTGTATATTTTAATACACCAATTTATCGGCTTATATAAAGAACTTCATTTAGAAAATTTCAGAATATTTACATCTCAATAGAACAAATTCGACGTTTACAACCCAATTTAAAACATTTCTGTGCGCACTCGCGAATATGCATAAGCACTAGCTTGAACTAATTTATAAGTTTTTAAAAATTTGTTTTAATTCGACAAATTTTTCTTCACTTAAATTGGTTTTATTAATTTTTTTCTCACATTCCATATAAACATTTTCTGTAAATAAAACTTAGTTTCTCATGTAAATGGAAGCAATTTGAAGTGATATATTTTTTCCCAAAATAAAGTTCAGTAATTTCCTCTAAAGTAAATTTTTTTTTTTTCATTTTTTATTCATCTAAAAGCAATACTAAAAAGTGCGAATCTGCCTGTGATCTGTTCTTTCTCAATTCCCTGAACAAACCCTATTTGAAATAACATGATTTTTATGGAGTTTTTCCTCCCACGTTCTGCCATTGATTAGTTTTAACAGGAATATTTCGTAACAATATGTTTTCCTTACTTTCTTAGTAAAACAAAATTTGTATACACCAGCCTGCTTTAAAACCTCTAATAAAACTTTCCCTACTCAATTTCCAGAACAAAATGAATTTCAATTAACAATAATATCAGGCAAAATCATTAATGCTGTTTCATATACATATCTTTTTTTTTTTTTTTTTAGCTGTAATATTAGATATTATTTGATTCGTCATGGGATAGAATTTGTTTAAAATCTTTATTTAGATATTATTCTTGTTACCTCTGATTTTTTTTTAAAATATATAGGTATAGGTTTATCATCGCAGCAATGGACTGTGAGTTGTAATGGCAATAAAAACGGGCAAGCAACACGAAGCAGAGTATACACCAATAGGCATAATACATATTTAACAAAGAAATAGATAAACAGAGAAAAAGAGATAGTCACTGATTGTGTGTGAGAGACTTACAGAGTAAGTGAGAGGGAGGGAGTCACAGAGTAAATGAGAGAGAGAGAGAGAGAGGGAGAGAGAGATAAAGGTGAGGGAGGATTCACAATGTGAATGAAAGAGAGAGAGAGAAAGAGAGAGAGAGAGATAAAAGTGAGGGAGGATTCACAATGTGAATGAAAGAGAGAGAGAGAAAGAGAGAGAGAGAGAGAGAATAAGAGAGAGGGATAGGGGGAGAAGAGAGAGAAGAGAGAAGAGAGAGAGAGAGAGGGAGGGAAAGGGAGAGGGAGAGAAAGAGAGAGAGAGGGGAGAAAGTGAGAGATAGATAGTATGAGAGGTGATATCATACAGAGATAGAAATATTATGAGAGAGAGAGGAGAGGGCAATAGAGAAAATTATTAATGCCAAATGTGAATATAATAAAAAAAGGCCATTGGCTGTGATAGTTATTATTTACAGAGTTCGAGTGTTCTCAGTCTGAGAAAAATGACCACCTCCGATTTTATCGGTGGGCAAAACGCATAGCCAGTATTACTATAAAGAGTTAGGAGAAATGAATTTTCATGATCATATAACATTTTCTCGTATGTGTACCATTATAGTGAAGTATTATAAGCCTTTTAGAGAAACATTTATGGCAGGTTTTATCGCTAAAGCAGTCTCTACAATGCAGCCTAAAACGTAAAACATTTTAATTGCAATTGCACTGAGAGTAATAGTCTCCTTCAGTGGGTCACGATCTTTCACAGTCTTGCTACCTTGTGAATTTCGTCTTGGGATTTCAGCCGATTGGTCACCTTCACCCACACACACACACAAGCAACACGTATCAATTTACAAATATGTGATTAAGCACATGTCCTGCATGAATATGAAGCTATTGATGTTGTGCCCATGACGGAGAATTTCGAAAAATTCTAACGAATCTTCACTTTTTAGCTATAGCTGCATGAAAAAGCCGGACTAAAACATATATTTCATGTGTTCGATATGTCCTGAAATGAATAAATTATAAATAGATGTTGCTTAATGGAATTTATTTAACTCAAAATAATGCCATTTACAAGTGAGGTTATATGAAATAATATGGAATTAATTCTTTTCACTAAATCTATCTATATATCTATAAATGAAAGCTTGTCCTTAGCCATATATGTTTAGAATAGGGTTTAAAACTGTAGTTAGCCCCTCCTTTTATGACCCAAAGAAAAAAAAACAAGAAAAAAAAATTTAAATATCTCAAATAATAATGGCGTGTGCTACCAATTTTGATGAAACACCTCAAAAATAACTTCAGAACTTTAAAAAAAAACAAAAAAAAAACTCCCTGTGGTGTCTAATCAACTGGGTTTTTTTCTTCCTATTGCGTTCCTTTTATTATTACATAACTTTTGATTAAGTCTTATTGGATATTATAAAAGTTGCTTTAGGCTTAACCACGAAGAGTATAGTAACAATACTTTGTAAATATAATAATAATTTGGTTTGGAAAAAGTTATGTTTGGTTTCCATTCTTATTTTATCCGCGGTGTGGTTTCCCTTCTATTATTTATTTTCATTTTAAATTTAATTAAGAACATATCCTAATGAAATTTATGTAATGTATAAGTAATTTGAATACAAAATTTTTTCTATCTTGAATTTTTTCCTTTCAAAAGTGAAAATGAAGTATCACTCTATCACTGTTAAATCTTGTTTTACACTTATTTAATGGAAAATCATTGTGTTTCTTCGGTTTTTTCCAATTTTATTTGAAAATATCCTCTAAAAATATTACTTTAATGATAAAAAAATTTAAAGGACTACTTCTGATGCGTTTTAATTTAATATTAAAATATCCCTGTGGTGGTTTTCTCTGAAACTTAGAACAATCTCAGTTTCATAAATGAAATACAAAAATAAGTGTTCCCTGTAAATGGTATATTTAAGTACAAAAAAAAAGTTTTCTCAAGAGGAAACATGACTGAAAAATTTTAAACAATTAATGAGAGGGAATGGAATAAAAAAAATCTATCTGTCCCAGCGAGGAATCGAACCTGGATCTCCTGCTATCCGAGCCGGNCCCCCCTCCCCTCCGAATCGAACCTGGATTTCCTGCTACCCGGGCCGGCGTGCTTAACCATTGCACCACCAGGGCGAGCTAGATATCTCATTAAATTCCCACTACAATAAAATTAAGCACGCCGGCCCGGGTAGCAGGAGATCCAGGTTAGATTCCTGGCTGGGACAGATAGATGTTTTTATTCTCTTCCCTCTCATTAGTTGTTTAAAATTTATGTGGGATAATAAACCACAACCAAATAAACATTTATTACTGAAATATTTTCTATGAACTTGTAAAAGATTAGTTTAAGAGATAATAGGTCGAGTTGGAGAGCAAGAGGGAATCCTAGGAGTTGGCAGGCTTTTTCTCTCGGGAATCCATGAGGAATGTTACAGAACGCTCAGGAGAAGAATATGAAAATATTGAGAGGGAGGGCAGATGTTGGCCGGCCGTCATACTGTCCAGGGGGAGCGCATTAGTGATGCGAGCGGATTATGCATGCGGAAGGTCCGGGGGTAGATCTCGGCGCCAGAACGGCGTCACGTTAGGGATGCTAAAGAGTCTCCGAGCCGTCTACTCCACCGCATAATGAGTTGGCGTGGGAACGCCCGTCTCTGCCAGGAGTCACTGCTGGGATGTCACCATCACTCCTCAGAGCGGGGAGCACTTCTTCTGCTCGGGGAGGAGTGCTGCCTAGGAAGCGCTTAACCACGACTCTCAGGCGCTGCCAGAAACAGCACGCGATGATGGACTGTAGGGACGAGCACCAGTCACGAGGACATCACCGGAAGTAAAGAGACATCCTTATGTATGCAATAAATAACATACTCCTACTGGCTACGGGTCACTAATAAAACAATTAATATGTACAAATAAATTAAATATGCTTATTTACTAAAAGGCGTCAAGATCCTTGTTAATCGCTGTCACTTATCATTGTTATCGGCACTGCAGAGGCTACGACCAGCCCGACGCTCTACGACAAGCGATCTGACACGGAATCTGCTACAGACGGAAACAAACTTATCTCTGACTCGGGGGGCCGCTTTGGGGCTGCTTTTATAACTTTGTAGAACGTCGAGAAGAGCCTAAAAGATTCACATCTGGGATGATTTTAGTTGGGGTTCGGTCAAGGTAGATCCAAAAAACACAAATTTAAAAAATGTATTTTTTAATAAAGGATTATCTGCCAACGTTTCGGCTTACATTGTAAGCCATCTTCAGGGCT
>KZ810111.1:21577-36564 GCA_000696205.2 Oncopeltus fasciatus
ATGTTCACGTAGGCTTCGTCGGTCGTCAGATGTATTTACCATTTCATCTTCCGGGTTGGACCGAGTCAAATTGTTCTTATTTGCCGAGCTTTCGCACATCATGTGATGGCTTCTTCAGGGCTGAAAAGAGAATGTTTCTTTTCATTCTCTTTTCAGCCCTGAAGAAGCCATCACATGATGTGCGAAAGCTCGGCAAATAACAACAACTTGACACAGTCCGACCCGGAAGATGAAATGGTAAATACATCTGACGACCGACGAAGCCTACGTGAACAATATGATTATGAATTATTTTTCATTATCTGAGTAGTTTTTTTTAATTTCTTAAAGAAAAATATACTGCAGCAATATAAATAATTATTAATAGAGGTTATTTATAGTGGTATAAGCTAGAGGAAAAGTATAATGTTCAATTTCTGTGAGAAAGTGGTTTCTAAACGTAGCAATTTACAGGCCTTGTATCATTTAATCAAAAGGAATGGGAAATCAAGCGTTGAAATGATGACGCTTCATAAGTGTCAGAGTAATTTCCATGATTACCGGCGGGGGGGGGGGGGCTCGGATTATATTTTTACCGTACGGTCGGCGTTAATTCACTCCTGAGCCTTTTATAATTCCACGGCGAGAGGATTTCGCATTAAAATGTAAATCCAACGCGGGGACTAATGACAGACTCATATTTACAATAATGACACACAGGCAGGTCCCCGCTGCCAAGATGGAGAGAGGGTATGTGTCCAGAGCATGGGGTGTTTACATGCCCCAGAATTGTGGATTTTAGTTAATTAGTTTCTCAGATGAATTAAATATTACTCATAAGATATATATATATATATCATTTAACTTCCTCTTAATTTTCTCTTTTTACAGTGATTTATTATTAGAATTTCTATTACAATACATGTAAATGAATGATTCTTTCACGCAAGCAAAAGTCTTCACCTTGAACCTAACTAACTAAGCGTATCTCCCACGTCTGTTGATTTAAATGTGGATTGGCTGAACATATATCAATAAGTAATACCATACTACTTATCTTGCAAGAAAATAATAACATTTACAGGGGAAGATAAAGTTACTGATGCTGGCCCAAGGACAAATTTCATGTAACACGAACGTTAGAAAAAAAAAATTGTAACATTTATTTTCTATAATCTTTACATCTCTGGATAAGCAAGAGGGGACATAATGTAATCAATAAAATTATACATATCAAATTATAAAAGACTTTAGGTCTTTCAGGTCATACCATATGTATTAAGAAATATATTATTAATTTCTGTGTACTGTCTGTCCTTTAGAGTCATACATCCCAGGCAATCTTGAAATTTTGGGACGGATTTTTAATGAAATATGATGTAAGATTTCAATGATATTTTGAATATATTCATCTGTTTATCGGTCGTCAAATTTATAAGATTGTGAAATCCTTAAATTTAACTATTACTCGGAATTATACTACATACTCAGCAGTTCTGATGCATTTTATGATTACTTGAGATTCTTTACAGTATGATTACTGTCTCTTTTACAGAACTTGAGATTCAGATTGTAAGTAGTGATACTGAAATATAGTCAATTCCATATTTCGGTTTTAAAATTATCAATTATCGAGTATTACCACCTCGTCCAATGGAGTTTGAATTTTGGATCCGTAACTCGATAACGATTGGCCTAGGACTTTTTTCTCTACTCCTGTACCACAAGCTGTGAAAATTTTTTCGAGAGGCAATTTTCATTTTATTTAAAATAGATTATTTTGCACGCGTAACGTTTCTCTTATAAATCACTCTCATGTTATCATCAAACTAACTAATATATTTAGGAATACGATGAATTTTCGTATTTTTTCTTGGTGCTTATACAATGATTAATTATACATATTTTCTATGGGTCATAAAAATTGGTTAATTAGTATTTGATCAGTTGATTTTTAGGTAATTGATTTACTTGGAATCAATATATGATTGAAAACATTTTAGGTCAAGATTAAAATTCAAAATGATTTTGTAAACTCAACAAGATTTACTTAATAAAAAATAAATATTGAATAATACACTAAGTTTTTCATAAAAATCAACTTATTATTATTTTAGTTTACATAATTTTCAATTTCAAATAATTAAAGTGGTATGACAATGAGTAATTCGCTTTTTCAAGCAGTTGTATACAAATCATGAATTTTGCCTTTCTTTAATCGAACTACAAACCCAAAAACTTTATAATGAGGTACAATGGAAACAGCAGTTAAAATGAGAATTAATGAGAGAACCCGACCTATAAAAGAAGGGAACAATCGAAGGTGGCCACCTGCTGCCTTACTCAGTAATGGAAATTGTGTTTACCTAGAAATAGCTCTTGGGTTCATCTGGACCTGCCTAGGCTCATCTAGAACGTTCTATAGAGTAACAAAATATGCACGCCAGCATCCCTCTGCTTAGTGTCAGTCGCTGTCAGATTCCGTGTCAGATCGCGTGTCTCAGACCTCGGGTTGGTCCTAGCCTTTGCAGTACCGGTAACAGTGAAATGATAAGTGACAGTAATTAGAGAATGCAAACAATTTAGCAAGTTGTTTTGGGGCCATTTGTAAATAAGGACGTTTAATATATTTGTACATATTTAATTATTAGCTGTTAACTAACTGTAAATAATTTATCTTTTTTTTTTTTTTCTATTTATTAATTAGTTAGGGTAGAAGGTTCGATTGTTATCTGTAATTAGTAAGTGTCCCTATTTGTTATAGTTAATTAATTTCAATTTACTTTTGTTCTTAAATTATTACTAACCCATAGCCAATAAGAGGATGATAAAATAAACCTGGTGCGTTTGAGCATGATCGGAATTTATTTTTTTCCTTATAAATTAAATAAATCCGTGGTTATTTAATAGCATGTATGCATACAAAATTCTAAAGAGAACAAAGTTTTAGTTTCTATAAATAGGATATGCAAACCAAAGCGCTTTTACAACTTCCAGTCCCATCCTCAGAGGCCAGAAATCTTGTGGCGATAGTTTAACGTAGTCTAGTTCTTCTGGAAGATTCTTGAGAGGCAGTAAGTTTCAATAACGCTCAGTTTTAGTTTTTATGGAGTTTTCCTGATTTTCAGGGCTAATTTATCTCGATATTTGGGACAGAGCTCCTACCAAATGTTTTTTAGACTCGATTGGAGAGTTTTTTTCATTTTAAGTCATCAATATGGGATTCTGGTGATACGATGTTCCCTCTCACCTTCATGATAACCCTGAAGATGGCTGACAATGTAAGCCGAAACGTTGACAGATAATTAAAAAATAATTTTTTTTAAATTATATTTTTTGGTTATCTTGACCGAACCCTAACAAAAAAATATACTAATATTTTTTAGATATGTTAGTACTACACAACCTTCAAGGGCTGAACTATTTTCATACAGAAAAACTTAAGTAATGAGACTTGACGTGAATTAGTTTATTTTTTGGCTAAGAAGTTAAGTATTAGCTATTTACTGACTATATTAATTGAAAAAATTTTCAGTTATTGAATGTAATTTTGTCTTTGAAGGAAAAAATTGCTAGAGCAATAAGACTCAATGTAAGATGCTGAATTTGATGTTAGTGTTGGGCGAGTTATTCCTTATTAGGATCTCCACTTTGGGGAGATAATCCTCTTCGGGAGGGTGGAGGGGGTGAGATAGTAGCGGTGGGTGTGATTGCCTGAGAGAGAGAGAGTTAATATTGCAGAGGCTCCTGGAGTGTGTGGGCCCGAAGGTGGTGCGGAAGTGCGCGGTGTCGGGCCGGCCCGCAATAAATGCGTCACTTACTTGATTGGACCGGTGTGCCGATCGATGGCGGGAGTTAGTAGCGATCCGCAAGAGTGCTAAGGGCCGACATGTCAGCCCTTCCAGGACAGTCCTCCAGACGTTATTGCCTTCCAATGAGCTTCTTACAAGATTGCTTCAGCCTTGCTAATCGGCTACACCCTAACGCTGGGTCGATTAGAAATCACATCCCACCGACCGTCCCTAACCAGCAAGGCTCTCAGTGAATCGAGCTGTAAATACAAGATTGTACCTTGACGCGACCTAAGTAAAATATCAGCGATTTTTATAGATCTCCACTGACCCGGTTAGCCAAAAACCTGGTTCGTTCAACATTTTATATCTATCTATCTATATATACATACATACGCATATGATAAATAGTGAAACCAAATTAGGTATTTTTTTTTTTTACAAATCGTTGGCTGAGTTTTTTAAAAGCTGAAATCAGGAAAGAGAGAGATATATAAGCATAACTAAAGAAATGAATAAACATAATAAGTGTAAAATATAATTTATAATAATTTTGGGGTATTTTTTTTTTTCTCATCCTGGCCGAAAGCCTCATTAATTTCTCAAGTGTAATTCTCGACGGCCAACCAACCACCAACTATGTAATTTTATAACATTCATAGTCAATAAATTTCTTATTATTTTATAAGGAAGATATATAAGAATGTAATTTAGAATGTTGGGCAGGCCCTTAAATTTTTCTGAAAGAGAAACTATTCAGTATTTAGGTTTTTTATTGCAAATTATGTTGAATGAAATATTTTTTCATTATAATCAGTAGAAAGGGTAAAGGAGTCAAGAAAATAATCAATGTTCCTAATGGTAATAATTTCGTTTAAATTAGTCTTACAAAGTTAATATGCATAAAATTAAATTTTGTGAAACTTTTTAAGCTCCAAATTGCATATTAAAGAAAGTAACAATGAAGGTCAAAAACTCTAGAATAGTCTTGAAAGTGTTCTTACTTTTTATCTTGTCCTCTCTGGCAGAAGACTTATTTTACTTACATAAATAAATATGGTAAATCCTGAGATCTATACACCTGAGTGGTTAAAATTGACAATATTAACGTCATGGGAAATTGTCTTCCGTATTTTAATTACAGCAAACTATTTTTTGAGATATTAAATAATAATTGGATTTTGAAAATCAAAAAAATTCTGAATGTAAGGTTATTCTAAAATTTGTATCTAATTTGAATAAAGTGAATGTATTAATGAATAAAAGACATGAAAATAGTAGAATTAATTAATTAGAAGAGATAAAAATAAGCTTAATAAATTATTACTGACTCTGGAATTTCTGGCAAATAAACTTTCACTTAATGTATTAATGTCTACTTAGAAAAGAAAATATATTTATACCTGCCTCTTTTGTGTGTGTGTTTGTTGTAGAAAGATATTTTACTGTTCCTTGCAGGGAGTCGAGCTAAGCTCTTTGTTTTTAAATAAATGTTTGTAATTTTGATTACAAACAATTTTATCAATCAGAAATTTATTTCTCCTAAGTAAAATTTTCGTATCTTTTTAAAAAGTAAATCTATTTTAGATCAATGTTTTATAATATTAGTAAATATTATTAAAAAAGTATCTAATGCGTGAGGTGTATGAAAATTGATTTATTTGAACTAGCATCTCTCAGATCTGTAGAGAAAGGCTGGCTGACCCATTCGTACGAAACTCATTCAGGGGAAAGCCCTCTACAGAGGGGGCGAAATATCGAAAATGAACAAATCTCGTTTGTCCGAGCGGACAGCTCAGGACGATAACAGGCAGGGCTCGCTGCACTGCCCTCCATTACCGAGCTCGCGAAAAAGGAAGAAAGGACGAAGGGCCAGGAGAGAGAGAGAGAGAGAGAAAAAAATTTAATCCTGAAACTCTGGAGGGAGATGTAATCTTGTGTTCTACTTGTAATTACATTTCGGGATCGCGCTCCCTCTCCTCTTCCCTCACTCCCTCTCTCACACGTTCAATTGGAGTGTGGGAGATGGGGCTTAATATTTCAGGAGAGGCGCCAAGTGTGACTGCCCGACATCCAAGGGACCGACACAAAGAACGTCTCCCTTCCATCGGCTGAAAGTGGCAGGAAAACGAGCCGACTCAGGCACAACTCACACCATCAATCATGTGACCAAAACTACAACTTCAACCAGGTTTTCTCATGGTAAATATCGATACTTCCTAATCAGTAGAAAAGTCTTACCACTGCTTTGCTTTAAGGTAATCCTCCATTCCTACCGGTTTTATTTTCCTCAATGACTACATATATGCTGGAAAAAATAATCAGGATTTCGGCCAGGATTAGAAAAATAATATACTCCAAAACCATTGGCTAATTATGGTTTTATTAGTAGTGGTTTTATTATTGCTAACTTTTCGACTTTTAAGTCATCATGAAATATGACTTAAATACAATCCACACTATTCCACTATGACTGAAAATGGGCTGAAATACAATACACACTATTACACTTCTAAAAATTATAGATTGGAATGAACAGAGATGTGAAATATTATGAGACAGAAAATGATATACACAATAACCTCAAAATTTAACTTTTTTTTTTTTAATTATTTTTTAATATTTTTTAAACATTATTTCATACCTGTATAGTTAAATTTGTCAAATGACAGAAAACGTTTTGTCATTTGACATACCACATCTCTATCTGTTCATTTTAATAGTTTATTTTTGAGATATAAGAAATAAAAATTTTAAGATATACATGTGTGTGTATGTCAATAGATCGAATTTACGTTTTTTTTTTAAATTGACATTTGGCATATTAGGCAAAATTTGGCTGTTATTGAGNCTTTGAAGGAAAAAATTGCTAGAGCAATAAGACTCAATGTAAGATGCTGAATTTGATGTTAGTGTTGGGCGAGTTATTCCTTATTAGGATCTCCACTTTGGGGAGATAATCCTCTTCGGGCGGGGGTTGGGGGTGAGATAGTAGCGGTGGGGGTGTGATTGCCTGAGAGAGAGAGAGTTAATATTGCAGAGGCTCCTGGAGTGTGTGGGCCCGAAGGTGGTGCGGAAGTGCGCGGTGTCGGGCCGGCCCGCAATAAATGCGTCACTTACTTGATTGGACCGGTGTGCCGATCGATGGCGGGAGTTAGTAGCGATCCGCAAGAGTGCTAAGGGCCGACATGTCAGCCCTTCCAGGACAGTCCTCCAGACGTTATTGCCTTCCAATGAGCTTCTTACAAGATTGCTTCAGCCTTGCTAATCGGCTACACCCTAACGCTGGGTCGATTAGAAATCACATCCCACCGACCGTCCCTAACCAGCAAGGCTCTCAGTGAATCGAGCTGTAAATACAAGATTGTACCTTGACGCGACCTAAGTAAAATATCAGCGATTTTTATAGATCTCCACTGACCCGGTTAGCCAAAAACCTGGTTCGTTCAACATTTTATATCTATCTATCTATATATACATACATACGCATATGATAAATAGTGAAACCAAATTAGGTATTTTTTTTTTTTACAAATCGTTGGCTGAGTTTTTTAAAAGCTGAAATCAGGAAAGAGAGAGATATATAAGCATAACTAAAGAAATGAATAAACATAATAAGTGTAAAATATAATTTATAATAATNTTCCAATGAGCTTCTTACAAGATTGCTTCAGCCTTGCTAATCGGCTACACCCTAACGCTGGGTCGATTAGAAATCACATCCCACCGACCGTCCCTAGCCACAACTGCTCTCAGTGAATCGAGCTGTATATACCAGAAAGTACCTTGACGCGACTTAAGTAAAATATTAATGATTTTCATAGATCTCCACCGACCCGGTTAGCCAAAAACCTGGTTCGTTCAACATTTTATATCTATCTACCTATATATACATACCTAGTGCGCATATGATAAATAGTGAAACCAAATTAGGTATTTCTTTTTTTTACAAATCGTTGGCTGAGTTTTTTAAAAGCTGAAATCAGGAAAGAGAGAGATATATATAAGCATTACTAAAGAAATGAATAAACATAATAAGTGTAAAATGTAATTTATAATAATTTTGGGGTATTTTATTTTTTTCATCCTGGCCGAAAGCTTGATTAATGTCTCAAGTGTAATTCTTGACGGCCAACCAACCACCAACTATGTAATTTTATAACATTCATAGTCAATAAATTTCTTATTATTTTATAAGGAAGATATATAAGAATGTAATTTAGAATGTTGGGCAGGCCCTTAAATTTTTCTGAAAGAGAAACTATTCAGTATTTAGGTTTTTTATTGCAAATTATGTTGAATGAAATATTTTTTCATTATAATCAGTAGAAAGGGTAAAGGAGTCAAGAAAATAATCAATGTTCCTAATGGTAATAATTTCGTTTAAATTAGTCTTACAAAGTTAATATGCATAAAATTAAATTTTGTGAAACTTTTTAAGCTCCAAATTGCATATTAAAGAAAGTAACAATGAAGGTCAAAAACTCTAGAATAGTCTTGAAAGTGTTCTTACTTTTTATCTTGTCCTCTCTGGCAGAAGACTTATTTTATTTACATAAATAAATATGGTAAATCCTGAGATCTATACACCTGAGTGGTTAAAATTGACAATATTAACGTCATGGGAAATTGTCTTCCGTATTTTAATTACAGCAAACTATTTTTTGAGATATTAAATAATAATTGGATTTTGAAAATCAAAAAAATTCTGAATGTAAGGTTATTCTAAAATTTGTATCTAATTTGAATAAAGTGAATGTATTAATGAATAAAAGACATGAAAATAGTAGAATTAATTAATTAGAAGAGATAAAAATAAGCTTAATAAATTATTACTGACTCTGGAATTTCTGGCAAATAAACTTTCACTTAATGTATTAATGTCTAATTAGAAAAGAAAATATATTTATACCTGCCTCTTTTGTGTGTGTGTTTGTTGTAGAAAGATATTTTACTGTTCCTTGCAGGGAGTCGAGCTAAGCTCTTTGTTTTTAAATAAATGTTTGTAATTTTGATTACAAACAATTTTATCAATCAGAAATTTATTTCTCCTAAGTAAAATTTTCGTATCTTTTTAAAAAGTAAATCTATTTTAGATCAATGTTTTATAATATTAGTAAATATTATTAAAAAAGTATCTAATGCGTGAGGTGTATGAAAATTGATTTATTTGAACTAGCATCTCTCAGATCTGTAGAGAAAGGCTGGCTGACCCATTCGTACGAAACTCATTCAGGGGAAAGCCCTCTACAGAGGGGGCGAAATATCGAAAATGAACAAATCTCGTTTGTCCGAGCGGACAGCTCAGGACGATAACAGGCAGGGCTCGCTGCACTGCTCCTCCATTACCGAGCTCGCGAAAAAGGAAGAAAGGACGAAGGGCCAGGAGAGAGAGAGAGAAAAAAAAATTTAATCCTGAAACTCTGGAGGGAGATGTAATCTTGTGTTCTACTTGTAATTACATTTCGGGATCGCGCTCCCTCTCCTCTTCCCTCACTCCCTCTCTCACACGTTCAATTGGAGTGTGGGAGATGGGGCTTAATATTTCAGGAGAGGCGCCAAGTGTGACTGCCCGACATCCAAGGGACCGACACAAAGAACGTCTCCCTTCCATCGGCTGAAAGTGGCAGGAAAACGAGCCGACTCAGGCACAACTCACACCATCAATCATGTGACCAAAACTACAACTTCAACCAGGTTTTCTCATGGTAAATATCGATACTTCCTAATCAGTAGAAAAGTCTTACCACTGCTTTGCTTTAAGGTAATCCTCCATTCCTACCGGTTTTATTTTCCTCAATGACTACATATATGCTGGAAAAAATAATCAGGATTTCGGCCAGGATTAGAAAAATAATATACTCCAAAACCATTAGTTAATTATAGTTTTATTAGTAGTGGTTTTATTATTGCTAACTTTTCGACTTTTAAGTCATCATGAAATATGACTTAAATATAATCAACACTATTCCACTATGACTGAAAATGGGCTGTAATACAATACACACTAATACACTTCTAAAAATTATAGATTGGAATGAACAGAGATGGGAACTGTTATGAGACAGAAAATGATATACACAATAACCTCAAAATTTAACTTTTTTTTTTTTAATTATTTTTTAATATTTTTTAAACATTATTTCATACCTGTATAGTTAAATTTGTCAAATGACAGAAAACGTTTTGTCATTTGACATACCACATCTCTATCTGTTCATTTTAATAGTTTATTTTTGAGATATAAGAAATAAAAATTTTAAGATATACATGTGTGTGTATGTCAATAGATCGAATTTACGTTTTTTTTTTAAATTGACATTTGGCATATTAGGCAAAATTTGGCTGTTATTGAGAAAAATAGGACTAGTAAGAGTGGAGGATACCTTGTGTTGTCAAGCGGGGGTAAAAAACGTTATTTAGATATTGTGAGCGTTATATTTAGTTCAGAATAGTGAAAGTGAGCCCAGGTTTATTTATTGATTAAATACATTTATTAGAATGTACAAAGGAAGATTGAGCGATTCGGATTCGAAGTAAAACGGTGACGTAAATTTTATTTTACGGTCTAGAATCCGAAATTATTAAATTTAATACAACTTAATAATATTTTTAAATGTATGATAACAGAGTGTCTTTTTTATTGAGAAAATCCATCGAATGGGAGTAATATAATTTTCTTGATATAGTAGTCGTAATTTTTCGCTATGAGCTATGAAACTGAACTCAAATTTCAGATTATAGATATTTATATCTTGCATACAGATAAAAATATCTATAATTCTACTCTTTTATGACGTCATTTTTTTACCAGATTTTTTTAAAGGCAAATAAAAATAATTATTTTAATCCTGAAAAGCCAATAAATATTTATATAATGTGTACAGTCATCGACTGAGCCGTGAAATGGAAGTTAAAGGTTTTTAAGGATCCTTATCAAATTTAGACTTCACAGCACTATTTATGATTATAAGCATGTACTTATTTATAATTCCTTCCCTTAGGCTATGAATTTCTATTATTCGGAAATATGTTAATATTACATAAACTTTATTGGTTATAACCTTGAGAAAACCTGGTTGAAGTTAAAGTTTTGGTCATATGAATGATGGTGTGAGATATGCTGGTATTTAGTTATAACCTCTTTTTTAATCGCTCACTTCACTATTTGCTTCCACAGACCTATGCTATTGCACCTACACGCTAAAGAAAAATATTAAAACTTGCTTCTAAAACTCTAATAACTTTTTTTAATTAATGCTAAAAATCCACTTATCTTTATTACAGTCCTATAGTCAGTAGACAAGGAGAAAACATGTACTGTATTTGCCAAGACACTGTGTGGCAATATGAAGTATTAATCTATAGAAATGTTTATTGAAACTGAGTGTCCTGTGAGTACCGTCAATTCTGTAAATTTTAATTTAAAATTTAAATTATTCCATAATATCAGCAGAGTAGGGATGAGTGAGAAATCACGAGAGAGCTTTTATTATTTTTATCTCAAAGATTTTTATTGGAATGAGATCATGTTCATTAAATTTTCATGATTTCTTTTCCTTCAATATAAGGAAAAAATTGCCTCTACTGAAAAGCAATAAAATTCCTCATATAGCATTCTATGGCCTACATTTTAGAGAACCTTATAATATTTTAATCTTTTGAAATTATTTATATTCTTTGCAAATTACTTTAATTAAAAAACAATTTATTCTCAATGAATCAAGAGTAATGCAGCAAAAAAACATGTGTAAGAACACCTGAGATGTTATTATAGTATTATAAACCAATAGCGTTATTTAATCACGGTTCAATAGAAAAATATGCTTCTTATTTATATTTGAAAATTAGTAAAATTTCCTAAACCAAGTTTTAATTAAACAAGCTAATTATTTACTATTAATTAATTTAATGAATTAATTAATGTTTTTAATTATAATTATTAATTTCCACCAATTATTCTGAGTGTCACACATTCACACGCAATCTGAGCAGATCGGTAGACATTGTTGGTGCAAATCCAAGACAGCCAGGTAACAGAAATACGTATGTTCGTGGATAGGTAAATATGAATTATTTTTACTCGTATTTTTTGATCTAGGTATATAATTTTTTCTTAGTTACTTAATTTTAAATTTTGTATATTGTTTACATGTACATATGATGAGAGACCTGAGGAATAAATCCTGCCAGATCTAGAAGAATCTGCAGTAGTCTTAGAACTAGACTTTCAATAAGCACAGACATGATGAGAAGTGCACTTCAATAGGCTGTTTATTAGTACTCTACAGGGATACTCTTGTGATTGCAGCGTTCTCCGGAAGATAGCGACTCCATCGGCCTGATTGGCCCGACGGTGGAGGGGGGGCCTCTTTCATGTTACCTCCCAGAGCAGGAAGTGCGTGACGTCACCTGTCTAATCACCACCAGCCTCTGCAGTCTCGTTGTCTTAAGATATTGCTCCCAAAGCTCATGGCTCGATGGGAGATCAATCCTCTTCCCGAACAAACAACGATGGGGGAGGGGAGAGAAGAGGGTATTGTGACGTAGATTTCCATCAGGAGGAAGGGGGTGGGTTGGGGGGCGACTCGCACCCTTCGAAAGTAAACAGACCGACAAAGTGTGATGAGTGTTTGCTAACCTCTACTTTAACTCTGGGATACAGTTGTTACGGATTGCCGGTATGGGATCAAAAGCCCTACTGTATCACTCCATTAATTGCAAAATATACTCTCATCTCACATCTCACTTTCTTTGTAACTATAAGAGTTATTTTTATCGTCGCGCAATGTTTTGAAATTTATTTAAATTTGTACTGCAAGTCACTTAAATTTGTGGATGGTTAAGAGTAGAGCTGGATCGTCTAGAGTGAAAGATAAATTTCTTCCTAAAGTTGTTTATAAACTTATTTTTGTTATCACTGACGTATTGTTCTGGTAACTTTTAAATTCGTTGCTTTCTAAGTCAATTTATTACCGAATAGTACTATACTATTTGCGTTTGATTTTTTTGGGCATCCAAAGGATTTTCAGGAAGTAAGTTATTGATGATAATTGCTATATCTAAACCTGTCTCTATAGATATAAAGTATTTACATCTATTAGTAAACTAGTGAATAAATCTTAATAGAGTTAAAAACAGTTTATTTTTTTATGAATTTTTAAAAATTTGTTTTACTAATGTAAGGGTACTAATAATGAAGGTTGGTAATAAAAATGATACAGCACCCTTAAATCCTTATTGCCGGTAATTATAAAATATTCTTCAGGTGATTTTAAAATTTACTATTTCGATTAATTTAGAAATAGTTAAATATTATGTAGAACTTTAATCAACAGATTTAAGCAAAAACTAAACATCATTTGTATTTGCTTAACCCAGTTGTAAATGTGATTAAATTTATTATTATATTTATACTTGAGGCCCTTATTTGCCTGCATACGCTTTTATGAAGTGGTACCATTATTTGTGGACCTGGTGGGTAGGAAGTTTAATTAAAATTGGACGTAGCGTTCGNACATACCACATCTCTATCTGTTCATTTTAATAGTTTATTTTTGAGATATAAGAAATAAAAATTTTAAGATATACATGTGTGTGTATGTCAATAGATCGAATTTACGTTTTTTTTTTAAATTGACATTTGGCATATTAGGCAAAATTTGGCTGTTATTGAGAAAAATAGGACTAGTAAGAGTGGAGGATACCCTGTGTTGTCAAGCGGGGGTAAAAAACGTTATTTAGATATTGTGAGCGTTATATTTAGTTCAGAATAGTGAAAGTGAGCCCAGGTTTATTTATTGATTAAATACATTTATTAGAATGTACAAAGGAAGATTGAGCGATTCGGATTCGAAGTAAAACGGTGACGTAAATTTTATTTTACGGTCTAGAATCCGAAATTATTAAATTTAATACAACTTAATAATATTTTTAAATGTATGATAACAGAGTGTCTTTTTTATTGAGAAAATCCATCGAATGGGAGTAATATAATTTTCTTGATATAGTAGTCGTAATTTTTCGCTATGAGCTATGAAACTGAACTCAAATTTCAGATTATAGATATTTATATCTTGCATACAGATAAAAATATCTATAATTCTACTCTTTTATGACGTCATTTTTTTACCAGATTTTTTTAAAGGCAAATAAAAATAATTATTTTAATCCTGAAAAGCCAATAAATATTTATATAATGTGTACAGTCATCGACTGAGCCGTGGAATGGAAGTTAAAGGTTTTTAAGGATCCTTATCAAATTTAGACTTCACAGCACTATTTATGATTATAAGCATGTACTTATTTATAATTCCTTCCCTTAGGCTATGAATTTCTATTATTCGGAAATATGTTAATATTACATAAACTTTATTGGTTATAACCTTGAGAAAACCTGGTTGAAGTTAAAGTTTTGGTCATATGAATGATGGTGTGAGATATGCTGGTATTTAGTTATAACCTCTTTTTTAATCGCTCACTTCACTATTTGCTTCCACAGACCTATGCTATTGCACCTACACGCTAAAGAAAAATATTAAAACTTGCTTCTAAAACTCTAATAACTTTTTTTAATTAATGCTAAAAATCCACTTATCTTTATTACAGTCCTATAGTCAGTAGACAAGGAGAAAACAAGTACTGTATTTGCCAAGACACTGTGTGGCAATATGAAGTATTAATCTATAGAAATGTTTATTGAAACTGAGTGTCCTGTGAGTACCGTCAATTCTGTAAATTTTAATTTAAAATTTAAATTATTCCATAATATCAGCAGAGTAGGGATGAGTGAGAAATCACGAGAGAGCTTTTATTATTTTTATCTCAAAGATTTTTATTGGAATGAGATCATGTTCATTAAATTTTCATGATTTCTTTTCCTTCAATATAAGGAAAAAATTGCCTCTACTGAAAAGCAATAAAATTCCTCATATAGCATTCTATGGCCTACATTTTAGAGAACCTTATAATATTTTAATCTTTTGAAATTATTTATATTCTTTGCAAATTACTTTAATTAAAAAACAATTTATTCTCAATGAATCAAGAGTAATGCAGCAAAAAAAAATGTGTAAGAACACCTGAGATGTTATTATAGTATTATAAACCAATAGCGTTATTTAATCACGGTTCAATAGAAAAATATGCTTCTTATTTATATTTGAAAATTAGTAAAATTTCCTAAACCAAGTTTTAATTAAACAAGCTAATTATTTA
>KZ810114.1:30502-44449 GCA_000696205.2 Oncopeltus fasciatus
ATTTTTTTTTTTTTTTTTAATATTTCCTTTTAAAATACTCCACTGTTTGAATTTGTAAAAAACATTGAGAAGATACATTTTTAGATATGATAAAAATGCAAATATATATATATTCAAAATATCAAATTATTTTCATTACTAATAGGTAGATAATCAAATAATATCTAATTAATGGGCTGTTAACAACTGTAATTCAGCTCTCAGCAGCAACCCTGTTCCATAATTAAGAAATAATTTAATTGTGCTTTTAAGTTAAGAACCAAAATTTCCTTGACAAAATATAATATCCATATACATATTTTTCTATATAGTATAGAAAAATTCCAATATCATCCTCTTATTTTGGGGTTTCTCTTTTTATATATAGTTTATTGAATTTATTAATAAAAAAAAAAAAAACATAAATCATTCTTGAATATTGAATCACTTCATTTTTACATTTATATTTTCAGATAGTGCTTAAGTTTTATGTTATGTTTCTGATAAATTAACTTACCTAATTGAAAATTTTTAATTATGAATTTGGCCTACTTAACAAGTGTGATATTTAAAAATAAAATAAAAACATAAAACTTATTTCCTCTAATTTTTTTTTTCTTAATTGAGGCAATACTATTACTAAATTGTACCATATTTACTCACTGTTTTTAAAATACTGATTAGCAACAACATGCTTCATCTATCTTGGAATTAGTCATAGAATTCATGGCTTATTCCTGACTGTCATCCTAAATAATATACAGTCTTTAAAAAATGAGAAAATTTATTCTATAGTAAGAACACAATGATGATATTGCAATAAGAAACTGGTAACCATATTCCCCACAAATTTGGATAGATTCCAAAGTAAACTTAAAATGTTAAATTTAAATATGAAATTTGAAGGGTAAAGCCAAGCTTGAAAGTTTTTCGAGTGGCTAATAAATTCCCAAAGGAAATAATGCAATTTGAGCCAGAGAAAATTGCTCCTTTTTGAGGAGCTTGTTAAATATTAATAGTTATAATTAACACTAAGTTTGACATGACACATTTTCATTATAATTGATTTATTTAACCTATTTGTCATCAATTTATATTTGGGCTGTTCTTTTCTCAGATTATCTTCCTTTGAAGCATACGACTTAGTAATAATCTTAGCCATTTGCTAACAATTGTAATCAGATGAAAATAATTAAAAACCTTCAGAAAATTATATTTTTTTTTTCTCCTGAAATAGTGCCATATTTTTTACTGGGCTTAAATCTTATTAAAATAAGACCAAAAAAATTATATTTAAAATTGTTTACTCTACTTTTGAGTGCCTGAAAATAAGCTTATATTCTTATAATAAGCTCATGGATTAAATTTAATAACTGAAATTAACCTGTTTAATATTTTGATTTTTCACTTTGTGCCCATCTTTTGATTTAATTAAATTATTTCTTATTTACATGAGAAGTCTGTGCATACTATGCATAATGAAACCCCAATATGATCTGTCTCATTAAAAGAGGTATGCTTTAAGATATTATTTTCAGTGTTTTATTTAATTTATAATGATGATGATAAATACATTAAATATGAAAATATTTGATGTGTCGGCAATGAGTTTCAGCCATTATGGAAATAAATTTGGCATTGATGCCTTAAAATCCTATGTTTTGGTTTACATGTAAGACATTGTCTGGGCTAATACTAAAACAAGAAACAAAAATTATAATTACACTATATATTTTAAAACACTTTATCTTGTACACAAAAGAGGGGATTTATGAATAGAGCACTTTGGTATTAAAAGTAGCATTAAATATATTTTATATATACTTGGTGAAGAACAAAGAGCTTCTCAAAAACATAAGGTTGAGAGCTCTCTGTTTTTTTACGAAGTACAATAGAATATTTTAATGTTAACTTTGATACTATAGTACCCATAAATGTTATTTTTCTTTGCCTATCTTTCTGCTTGTGTCTGTTCTATGTATAATGAAACTTGTGTTTAACTACTTAGTTATAACTACCTGGATATTATTTGAACTCTGCAATAGTATTTGATTCTTGGTCCTATAAGTTAGTTTTAACATATACAGTTTAGTAATTTTTAACATATACAGTTTAGTAATGTCTTTTATTTCTGAAATTTGTTTTAGCCCTGATGAAGGTTTTATAATTTTAGCCAAATCATTTACTTTTACAAATAAACTAATACCCAATTTATTTAGGTGAATTTATTTTTATCCTGGCCAAAACTCAACTACCATCAAAATATATCAAGAATCAGAGAATTATTTTCTGATCATGTTAACGATGAAAATAAACAACTAAGTTGGCTCTATAGATCATTCAGTATATTGCTGGACAGCCAAAGCATTAAAGATTGCAAAGAAATAATCTAAATCTGGATAAATTAAAGAAAGATGATTTGAATATTTCATCAGGCATAACAATTTAGTTTTAAACTATATTTATTCAACAACATGTGATCAAGAAAAAAAATTAATGAAACATTTAAAAGAGTGGCACTATTGATCTCATAATTGTGTATCAAAGATTTTTGTTCTTTATTTTTTAGCTTATCTTATTTAGGAATATGAACTAAAGAAATATATTCATATAATAAATAATGTTTCTAAAATTAAAATTTATCACACAGTTGAAGTACATTAAGGACTAATTCTAAATTCAATTTTTTTTTTTCTTTCTTCCATTCATTTTTAAAGGATAAGACCCACAAAGTTATCACTTAAATTATTATTCAAATAAATTTTAAATGGAAAGTTTAATTATATGATAAATTAAGTTGTAACTTATTCTGATTTAAATTAAATAAAATGCACAATGTATAAAGTTAAATAAATAAATAGCAGTTGGTCTAATATTGAACAAAATACTTGAAGAAATTTGTAATACTAATTTCATAAACCCTGTAAACATTTCTACATTTTTAAGTGTATACAATTTTTTTTTTTTTTTTAATATTTCCTTTTAAAATACTCCACTGTTTGAATTTGTAAAAAACATTGAGAAGATACATTTTTAGATATGATAAAAATGCAAATATATATATATTCAAAATATCAAATTATTTTCATTACTAATAGGTAGATAATCAAATAATATCTAATTAATGGGCTGTTAACAACTGTAATTCAGCTCTCAGCAGCAACCCTGTTCCATAATTAAGAAATAATTTAATTGTGCTTTTAAGTTAAGAACCAAAATTTCCTTGACAAAATATAATATCCATATACATATTTTCTATATATTAATATAATTTTCTACAACTTAANTCATCCAATATTATTTTTATTTATATTATTTAGTTAAGGCTCATGGCTGTTCAAAATTAAAAATATGAATTAAAAATCTAATATTAAACATGATTGAAAATGAAATAGAAAGAATATTCCAATGATTTAGATGCAAAGTGAGTGGGTAATAAAACAATGTTAAACTCATTACCTTCTAAAAGAGACAAACTATTACCAACTTACATACCCATTTAACTAAATAATTAATTTTTTATTCAATTTAGCATCTTGTCAAAATTGAGTTTCTTTTAATCAGTTCACATATCCTCTGTCCAGTACCCATTGTTTCCTCTAATTCAAGAGAGCTTATATTAAGTCAGACACTGGCTGGATTTTTGTGAAGCCCCTAGTAAAAAATTGGTAAACAAATTATATTAAAATAACCATTTAAAAAAAACATATTCACTTACAGGGTGTTGTAGTATCTAAAATATCAAATTAGCACATCTCCATCTCTTCTTTAGGAATAAAAAATGATAATTATGGAAAAGGTTGCTGCACTTGTTAAAAATACAATTTGTAAATTGAACAAAATAATTTAATAGCAAATATTATCTAAGGATATAAGATAATTTATCTATGAAAAAAAAATCAATAAAAATTAATACCCAAATCACTTCAAAATTTTAATCACTGACTAATAGTAGTGATTATTACAGTGCAGTTTATTTTTCTAATTGATAATAAAATCTAATTGTAAAGGAAATAATATTAATCTATAATTAAAACTAGATTATAATATCAGTTGAAATATATTATTTCATTTTACTTTCTTACCTGGAATTTCAAATGATTTGGCTGAATAAACTGTAAAATATTGAATGTTCTTGCCTAATAATACTTCATCAGGAAAATTTACAGAAACACCATTTCTTTTAAACTACCCTTGTGTGACGTGATGTCCAGTAGACAGCGAAGCTTCCCCGAGATGCACCTAATCTATTATAAACTTTGTTCTAAACATTTCAGAAGTGAAAAAATCTTTGATATACTGTGGATTGAAAAATTAAACTACTTGGGATTGCTGATAAGAAAAGATTGGAGAAAAAAAAAGAAGAAAATCATAGATTATGAAGGACAAGCCATAGGCATAGGTAGAGAGCAGGGAGCAGGGCCAGGGAAGCAAGCCATTTTAAGGAGACCTCACAAAGTGAAAAACAGTTTTTGAATGAGCATTCTATAAGCTATCCTAAAATTTCAAAAAATCATGTTCAACATGAGGCATTTAACCCAGGTACTGATGTTAAATATTAATAAAAACATGCATGAAAATAATATATATTAAAGAAAATAAAAGAATAAATTGAATTATAATGAGGATTTGGAAGTGATCAAATTAATAACCCCTTCTTTTAATAAACCATAAGCCAATAGCTACAGAAACATAGCTAATAAAAAAAAAAGATCAAATTCTGGGAGTAATATAAAATGTGCTGAAAATGAAAAAAAAAGAAAAAAAAAAGGAAAAATTTAAAATAAAAAAGTGCAAAACAAATTGTTCACTTTTCAAAATTATTTTCAGGTTGTAATAGATTATAATACAACTGAAAAAAACTAAATACGCTTTTGAGACCTCCGAATTATTTTTATTTGATTAAGCATTTTTGGGCTAATTGAATATACTTAGGCAAATTGTGACTCATTAACTAACACATTTGTCCTCAGATCAATTTTGTACAATAATATAAAAACCAACTTTACTGCGATATTTTTAAAATTTCAATTGGTGGCAAAGTTGTAGGAGCCCAATTTTTCTTTGGCTCTTGGTAAAAACAAGGCAGCCTCAGAACATAACATTTAAAAGAAGAAAAAAAAGAAAAAAAAAAAGAAAAGGAGAAAATATTAATTGAGAGCCGCATTGAAAATTATTTTATAAGATACGGTGATCTCTGAATCAAAATTTCTACAAAGCAAAATTTTTAAATAGATAAAAACAAACAAAATTGCTATGGACTAAAAGGCATTCTTCATTCGAAATAGTTACCCACAGTAGTGCTCTCTACATCTGGAGCAATGATTACTTTTAGGCCATACATAATTAGGGTATCCTAGACTAACACACAATTTTGCTATCTTTTTTACTTAGAAAATGGTGATTGTTAATTATATTTGTAAATTATGGAATTGCAGGGCACAATATATACAGACTGAAAGGAGCAACAAACATATGTCAGTAGTTTAGTAGAGGAATATATTTACGTAGCATAAGAACTTTTGTGCATATATCTATTTTAATGAATCAAATTAAATTAATTTTTTTACAGTTTTCCCTACATTAAATAAACTATATAGAATTATGACTAATTTTTTTAATGAAAAGCACATGAAAAATTGAAAAAAAAAAATTTTTCATAGAGAAATATTGCACGTCTAAATTTTATTACACAAATTAAATAAAAATTTAATAATTCATTAAATATTCATTAATAAAAAACTAATAATTCAATTATTAATAAATGATCAACAAGTCAGAACTTTGAGCATTTTATCATTTAAATAAAAACAAAAATTCATGTTATTTGTGCGAATCATTATTATGATAATTCATCAAAAAATTGTCCTTTTTCAGCCAAGAAGAATCGACTGATAAATATCAGAACAGTGGCTTCATCCTATCTCTTTTGAGATGCCATTCTGTATTGAAATATGAGGGTAATTTTATGGAGTATGTTACTATGGTGTAGACTACAATAATTAAACACTATGAAAAAAAATGAAAAGATAAATGCTTCAATAAACTGTTAGTGAGAACTTTTCATGTGCTCTTCAATAGATACTTAATTTTAATTTATAAATATATATTACAAGATGTGTTTCTCAAAGTAGGTCTTTTTTCTTTCTTTTTTTTTTTTACAAAACTATACAAATAAATTATTAAAATAAATACAATTAAGTACAACTATTGTCTTTAAATAAATTAATACTAAATGAATGAGGTTTGAAATGAACAATCAATGATTTGTTTTCTTACTAGTTCTTGAAATTAAAAAAATAATGAAGTAAGCTGAAATAAATGATAACACCAAATTAATTTGTTAGAGAGCTTAAGAAATTGGTCCTTTGAAAATTTTTTGAGATACTATAATGAATTATCTGTACAGTAAAACAATATTAAAATATTTCAGCTACACAACAACTATATACAGAATTAAATATAAGAGGAGAGTCACAATTAAATGTCATTATTTATTGCATTAATAATGTTTCTTTAAAAACCTAAGAAAAAAAAATTAAAAATTTATATACAATAAAATAAATAGAAAAAATATAGTCAATTTGACATGTTGCAAGAAAAATTATGATTTTATTAATATAAGCAAGCGTATACAAACTTAATTATTTGATTTCCATTTTTTTTTTTTTTTTTTTTAGTAAGTGCACATAATAGACTATAAACACATTATGTGTTAAACCATAAGGATTAGATATGAAGAAAAATTTGGAAGTTCTTACAAACTTTAAGTATATTAATATATTTTTTTAAATTAAACGTTTAACACCTTTAATTAAAAATNTAATAATTATATTGCAATTCTTAATCTTTTATTAATTATACATAAATAAAAGTATAACATTTATTAAAATTGTCATTCTACATTTACCTATGTATGAGGTGTATCACGAAATAATAATTTAGTAGCCAATGGAGGTTATTCTAAATTTGTATACATTTTGATGTGTTATGTTTTCTGAAATTGTTCTTAATGTTCATCACTAATTGCTGTAGTAAATTCCAGACAATTTAAAATTCAACAAGTAATTATAAACAATTTTGAGATGTTAACTTCTAAATATATTTTTATGTATTCAAACTTCTTCAACATAACTTTTGAAAGATTAATTTTGCAGAAACTATAATTGTTTTTAAAACAGAATCTTTATTGACTACAGATTAAATTTTAATAAATCCATGGAAATATTCAGGCCCAAACTAAGATGAATCAAAGAGCTGAAAATGATTTAATAATAAAATATGACTGTTTATGATGTTTAAAATACTGTATTAGTATTTGCCATTCTTTACGAAAAGAATATTAAATATAATTAGTTGGGTTTAAATTTTTACCATTCATTGAAGAGACAAATAAGCAGTTAATTGTGTTTCATACTTTATGTGAGATTACAAACAATTTGTTAGTAGGTATAATACATATTGTTTTGTCATAGAATAAATAAATGCAAGGACTTTATTAAAATAACTTAAGTAAACTAGCGTTCACAAAGCTTACCTACCATCATCACAACTATGTCTGCTCCAATTATTTGTAAGATATTGAGGTGTCATTATATAACTAGATATGGTTTTATGTATATAGTGAAGAGAGATATAAAGACAAATAACAAATTATAAGTCTTTAATAATTCTTTGCCTAAAAGGAAAAGAACCTCTTTACCTTTCTCTTTGGTTCACTATCATACTTTCCAAGATACCTGTAACTATTAACAAAATCTTTGCTTTGACAAATAAAATACATTTATGTAATTAGAGAATTTGGTGAATTCAATTTAATACTTCAGGCTGATAAAACCTTGTAATTTTTTTAAGTGATTTTTAAAGATATTTTATATAATAATTTAGCAAATACAAAAATGAGTAAAAAAAAACAAAACTTAACTCTATGGGGAACTATCCAATCCTTTCACAAAAATTACAGACTATTATAAACAAATACAATTAAGGACAAATGTTCTTTATTTTAATTTGATAATTTCCTAAGATATAAATATACAATCAATAAATTAATGCAAAATACCTTTCTTGCAACAAGTCAATTTTATCTAATAAATCATTTTTAACAATACTATTAAAATAAATGATCTGATAAGAGTGACTGAATTAGCCTGAGTCTCCTTGAAGAAGGGGGGTGGAGGCTGTTATTGAGTTATGATTGGCCTCAGTTTTATCAGGGAGCCTGAGGAGCGTGGCTGAAGAAAGTTCATTCTCCCCTAAGTTGACCAAGGTGTGCCCTGGCAGGCGAGGGCTAGGGTCTACAAGACTGTTGTCTGCAGTGGGCCCTGTGAAGCTACCACTCCCAAGCCCAGCGACCTCACTACTACTGCTTCCCAGTGTTTGCTCAACATTTGTTAGGCTTTGGCTACTCCCTGGGATAGTGTTGTTCCCTGTTGAGTCTTGCAGTTCTAACAATGGCTCCTTTTCACCAAGGAGCCAATAGGTTGTCATTTTGCCTTTTCCCTAAAAATATATAAATTCAATATTAAAATAAGTTTCCTCATACAATTGAATAATTTAGGCTGTAAGAAAATTATAGAAATATTTACATTTTTAATAGATGTATTCACATAATCATAGCTATAATCATTATTTAATTATTTGAAAATGAAATTGTTTTCTTACAAACTAGCGAAAAAATAATTAGAGTAAAAGAAAAGTCCATGAAGATTTTTTTTTATATATAACCTTTATTTGTATATTACATTTTGTTAAAAATAAATAAAAACATTTTGAAATTTGATAAAAATGTATAATAGAAAATAAATGACATTAATAAAAGTCACATGAGGAGAGGAGGTTTCAAGAATGCTTAATGGCATTAAACACCCTAAGCTGCATAAGGCACTGAATGAAATGAATTACCGCCAAGCTTCTATGCCTGATAAAAATTATGAGAGATATTAGAGCAAAGTTCTGCAGATTTCTTCTCATATAGAAGATTATGACAAGGAGATGCTTTGCTTACCGACACTTTTTTAAAACTGAAGAGAGCTGCTGCACCTATGGAGCTGGTTATTAATGGACAAAAAAGAAATACATGTATACTGGAAGTAACAGGTTCCAAGAAAGACAAGTGAATATAGTGTTGTGTAACTTTGAGAGAGTGGAGGAGTAAACATGCCTTGGATTTCATTTCACAGCCACAAATAAAGTAGCTCTTGAAATCAAGAATCAGATCACCTCTGCTAACCGATGCTATTTGGTCTGTTGAAACAGTTAACTAGTAAGCTCATAAGTAGGAAAATGATGGCCAACCTTTATAAAACACTAATAAGACCTGTTCTAACATATGCTTCCCATGATTAACATTGATCCTTAGCAGTGAGGGCAAAAGGATCTTATCCTTGAGAAGAATATCTTTCACAGGCTTTATGGGCCAGTAAGAGATTAAGGAGGCTGGAGGAGAAGAACATGAAAAGAACATGGAGCTTCAGGAGTTCCTCAATGACAAATGTGGGTAAGCCACATTGCCCAGATGAGTTGTAAGCAAGTGCCAAGAAGAGTCCTGGAAAAATAAATTCATCACCCAAACTTAGTTGGATGGATGATGTGACACAGGATGCTTGGGGTCTGAAATTGGAAAGTAGCAGCTCAAAACCGAGCTTGGGTTGCAGAGCCATCAAGGAGTAGAAGTAGTAGTAATAATAGCTGTATTTATAAAATTATATCCATTAACATTATTTATTTCCAGTTCCAAGATTTGATAATGAATTACAAACCAGTTCTCAGTACAAAGCCATTAAAGGGCTTGAACTCTAGGATACCATGGTGGTGATTTCGATTAGCCTGATTTCAGTTTTCAGTTGAATTTATAACAGGAAATTTCTTTGTGTATACCTGATCTGGTCGAGTAGAAAGCCTACAAGCCCAGGGAAAATTCTTGTCAGGAAACTAGTTCAATTACAATAAGACAGGTCTGTTTATGAAATAAAAAGAAATGATGAAAATGGTTTGAATAGCCTTATCAATCAAGCTCTATCTCTTGTTCATTTAAAAAAAATTGTAATCAATAACATTATATCTTAATATTAGACAAATATGTTCCTTAGAAATGAAAGCAGCAATAAATTATAATAGGAAAACATAATCCCCAATTGGGGATCCCATTATTGGGTATGACAATGGCACGAACCATATGATTTATGAAATGAAATGCAGGATACTTTTCAATGGTTATTTTCTGACTAACATCTCATTTTTTTAAATCTTTTTTTGAATTAATTAGTAGATTTTTACAAAAATGAGAGGCTCATTCTACTTCATGAAATAAATAATATCCTTACCTTCATTTCAACTTCACCTCGCAATTCAAGTATGAATGATCCAAAAGTGTCAAGAACTTCCTTAGTTTTTGGGGACACATGAATTTTCAGGGCTAAAATAAAATTAAATTATCTTTACTAAAAGAAAAAAAGGTTAATAAAACTCAATATCATATAAAAGATGAATTTACATAAAAATATTATTGCCAAATTTTTTGCATATACAATCTCAGTGAACATTACACATTTTCAACAACTAATTATCCACTCTTATCTGGAGAATTAATTTAAACAATAATTTGTATCAGAGAATCTGCTTATTGGTGAAGCAGCTTAAACCATTTATCTTTTCTAATATGCAACATTAAGCTTACCAACAGCCAGCAAGAATAGGAATCATGCTTTTCAAAACTGAAAAGCTGCAACTATTTAGAGTGTGACTATTCACTGTACTCTACTCTGACTTAAAGACCTTTCTCACACAAAAATGAAAGAAAAAACCCAGCCAGAACAGAAATGAAATAAGAAAAAGCCAGCATGGGTTTGGGTGGGGGTTCTGTGGATTAGAAAGCACTAATTTAAATTGTCTTTGGGCTTCAGTATAGTGAATAGAGTTACAAAATATAACAGAAAATCTTGTTTAGAGTAATCTATTTGTTAAAAAATAAGCTGTTAGTTTTACAAGTGAAACAAAGAGAAAAGCATTAACAAGGTAAAAATTGTCATTGTCAAAAACATGTCAGACTATGTGCTACAAAGGAAAGATCAGATAAAAGAAAACTAAACATGCTTAATTTGTTTTAAAAAAAAGAAGCCATTTATCATTATTCTATCATTAGTTCATATCAAAGTGATGATTAAGGGTAAGAGTTAAAATTAAAATTAATTAAAATAAGAGACTTCAATGGCCAATATTTAATTTTCAGAAAAAAAAAATTATTATTTTCTGAATAATAGTAACAATAATAATAANTATATAATTCTAAAACAGTTTTTTTTTTTACAATTATTAAAATCATAGTTAGAAATGATAGATATATTTGATTTTTTTATGGTTAAACGGTTAACCACCAAATATAAATTAATTATATTAACTTATTAGTAAAGCAGTATTTAAAATAATCAATTAGAATATTAAAAAATGTAATTAAAATTTCAAAAATATACTTTTCATCAAGTAACTTATGCAAAATAAAGAAGTAGCAATGTCAATTTTAATTTTATAAACTCCAAGATACACAATCTAAATAAATCTAGAATTCTATACAAAGACAAAACCTCTTATGAAGTTTTAGAAAACATTTAAAGTACCTATGAATATTCATGAAAGGTGAATAACTCCATAAAAGTGTTGGTTAGCTTTTCACTTTTGAAAGCTCTTCAATTATGTAAATAAATTTTTATTAAGTTAATAGGAATATACCTTCTCCATTTGATTCCATTCTTGATGAAGTGTTAACAGTGTCCCCAAAGAGGCAGTACCGAGGCATTTTAAGACCAACAACCCCAGCAACACAAGGACCTAGGAATAAGTGAAAATTCGACTTACTTTAATTAAGCATCATTTTTGTCAAATAAATAAGAAAAAAAGCCCACAATACCAACCCAATAAAAACTATACTTTTAATTCTATTAAAACTTAAATTGTGAACTTATCATAATTAAAAATAATTTTAACTTGTCATACTACAGTATTAAATGAAGATTAATTAGTTAATTTGTTCACTCAACTAATCGAAACAAAATCATCCACAAATTTAGTATAAAAACAAAAACTAACAAAATCATTATAATGAATCATTTAGAAAAATGTTCAAAACAAACAAAACACAATTAAAAACTTGTCTGAGCTCTAGTGACTATAATTTAAACATAATGTAGCATGGCATTTATTTAATTAGTGATGAAAAAGAAACATTTCTACTAACAAGAAATTTGTTTAGCTTTTTTCATACACATAAAAAAAGAAGCACACACACACTCAAACATACCCATGCATTCACACATGAATCATATCACAACAATAAGTCTTAGCCTCCCTTTCTACCACTTAGGGTCATGGAGAAAGGGGCCACCTACAGGTCACAACCCCCTTCTAAACATCCAAGGCTCACGACAAGCTTTTATAGCTGGCCCTAGGAGGGATTTGAACCCAAAGTGTCAGGGTTGCGAGACCCTAAGAGGTCCCATTAGCTACTCTAGCCCCTTATTACTTATTACTTTAGCATAGTTGTCAGTGAAACAATTATACTTTCTTATTGAGACTAATAAATTCTTTACAACAAAATAAAATACAGTTTTGTGGGACAATTATGGATTCAAAAATATTTGTAAAGGCAATGCTATTAGGGATTGTTTAGCCAGGCTTATATTGCTTCAAGTCATAAAAATATTTTAGTACTCTCTGAGATGGCTTTCCGAATATGGAATTATTACAAGTGACTTAAGATTAAAATAGGTTTGTGGTTCATTTTTTTTGGTGTACAATGCAAATGTAGGGCTAGTGGAAAAATAAATAATTTCTAATCTAAAAAAAAGAAAGAATTTATATTTCGGATAATGGTCTTTGATTTCCATTACATTATTCTGTAGGATCACATTATAGCTCTGGACAATTATTTTTCTTAGTTGTAATAATTTTTTTGATAAAGTATTCATGGTGGCTAATGATTATAAGACATCAGGCCCAACTAAATAGATTGATTTCCTTGAATGGAATCTTCTAAATTAACAAAACATTTACATTTCTTCTTTAGTAGTATCACTCCATCACATATGTTTAACATTATATATGAATTGGTGGGGTAATGAATTGATTTGAATAAAAATTGATTTACAACTACATTTTATATTGGCCTTTAAAATTGATCAAATAATACCTGTGTGCATTCCTATTCGAAGCTTTAGCTGGTCCCATGGCCTATGTCTAATGGTAAAGTTTTTGACCATTTCGAGAAGCTTCAGAGACATTCTGGCTATTTCTCGGGCATGCAAGTTCCCATTTCTCACTGGAAGACCTGACACCACCATGTATGCATCACCAATTGTCTCTACCTGCCAATTAAACACAATAAGAATGATTTAATAACCACAACACAAATGTCTTTGTTTCTCTTAAGAATGGTACTGAACTGTTTTACTCGAGCAGGTTGAAATAAATAAATGTTATTGATAATAATCCAATATTTACTTTGAAATTTTAATATTTATATTTCTACTGTGTTTAAATATTTAAATTTAGAGATTTTTATTGTTAAATAATTTGAATTTTGAAGTCCCAAATTACAGATGGGTAGCATGAAAATATTTTTATTTCTCTTATTTACATTTTAATTTCCTATTTAACCACTTCGGATGACGGAGAGGTAGTCACCCTATTCTAAGCAATCAGTGCTCTTGAAAAACCTTTGGCTTTCTGACAAAAGATTGCCCAGGAGAGGAGGATTTGATATTCAAATATGCTCCTCATAAAACCTACACTTTTTTTTTTATGAAAGAACATATATTTCAATTGTAATTTTATTGGTACAAAACGCATATATAAATTTATAGCAAATCAAGCCTCCAGAGATTAGAAAATTATTTTAGTTATTTGACATACTCATAAAACTCCACTTTAAACTATGCAACTTAGCTGTGATTAAAATATAATAATATTTTTATA
>KZ810116.1:12920-31672 GCA_000696205.2 Oncopeltus fasciatus
CTAGGAAGCATGGCCATTCCTAGAAGTATGACTCATAAGTTAAATAATAAAGATATCAGATAAGGAACTAGATATAAGCCCTTCACCACGAGCGGAGGTCATTCCGGTGTTAGCCGAGAGTCGGTCTAGTCGTAGGGTTAGAAGGCTGTCTTAGCCTTGGTTAGTTTTAAGTTAGTCATAGTTAGTAATAGTTAGTCTGTTGTAAATTATAATATACTTTTGTTTTGAGAAATAATGTTTTTTTTTCAAATCTCTGAGAACAAGAGATTTAACTGTATGTCACGAAAATATATCATTTTCTCTATAAAAAAAAAAAACAAAATAAAAAAAAATAATATAATATATATGTATATGAGGGAGAGAGAATTTATTATTTAATTTAAAGAAATGCACAAGGAGCCAGAATAAATCATACTAATCGATTCCGGGTTTTCTACTTTCTGAGTATGCGCGCTAGACCTTATACCACCTAGACAGCGTGCCTTATTGGAAAGTAGAAGACCCGTGTTCGATTCCCGGCTGAGGTAGCAACATTATTATCTGGCAACCTGTGCAATTCTTGTAGTTTATTCAACGGGGGATTACATACCACAAATAATTCATTGTTTAAAAATAATTATTATTTAATCCTTTCGAGAAAATTTAATTTATTTATTTTTCATTATAAATTCCATTTTTCATCCGTTTAATTATTATTCATGTGAGAGCTATAGACTTAAATTAAGGTTTAATTTATATCATTTTTATTTAATTAACAATTGATATATATATATTTTTTTTTATCGGCGCTTTATTTACATAGTTAGTGAAAGGCACAAAACTCAATATTATTTGATTGATTACAATTTTATTTTACCAATAATCCGCATAATAATATAACAACATTAACAAAAAAAAACACACCCACTCACATACACATACACACACACACGCACACACACACTTGAATAAAATTGTGTTGCCATTAAATAGTGCTGTTATTAACTCTTCCTTATTTACCTGGGTAAGTTTATCTTAATTTGCAGAGTAGTAAATATGCTAGAAGAAATATTTTTCCTAGGGTTTGTTTAATTTAATTTGATTAAGAAGCTTAAAGCAAAGAAAAAGCATAAAATAAAGACATAGGGCAAAGAAAATATGTAGAACCAATTTTCATTTGAAGGTTGACTTGAACACAAATTAACTTAATAGTATTCATAAATGTAACTCTGGAGACCGGGGGAGGCAGAACACTTACAAGTTTATGATGGTCTGGCATACAATTTGCGCTTTATTGTGAATGTGCATAAATTGTATTTATCTTCTCATAGATAAATATTGCCGAAAAAGCTTGGTGGTATAAAATTGATACGTCATACGACATTATCTTGTCAAACAAGACAAGGGTAAGGAATTCCATCCGATTCAGTGGATTGTCCTGGGATCTTTCACTTCATCTTTATGAAAAATTTGATGAGTGATGAGACCATGATAAGTAATAGTTCTCTCCTTGAAGGTGACACTCACCTATGTGTTCTGGGTCCTTAAAGCATTGAGTAGAGCCAGAAACACAAGCTCAGACCTTCTGTGGTCAAGTGCAGCCTCCTCTACAGGTTGCACTTTCGAATACTGTAGACTTACAGCATGCACCCCGCCTGGATTCCTTTGTCGGCATGCACCCTGCCTAGCTCCCTTTGTGGCGACCTTTCACCGACCGACCCTTCACCAGCACTGTCTTTGTTTGTAAATACTATAATACCCTGGCATCTCTTCTTCCCTCATTCAACATCACCTGGCCAAACTCCAATCACATGCGTCTCAGCACATCACCATGAACAGAGCCACGGCATTCATCTCTCTCGATTGTACCCAGGCATTCGACTGTGTATGCCACCAAATCCTCATCAGAAGATTAAGTGATTATGGCTTCCCCTCCCTACTTGTATCCATCATCAGGGAGTATCTCACGGGAAGGACCTTCTCCGTAAGAGTTGGGAACACTGTATCTTCCCCAAAGCCACCACCTGCGGTGTCCCACAAGGATCGGTACTCGGCCCTACCCTATTTACCATCTACACAGCCCATGTTATCAACATGAAATTCCCTGGAGTAGAGATATCAGCCTACGCTGACGATATTGGAGTCTACTCCTCCAGCATCCAGGCAGCCAAAGCACTCAAGACCACCCAAGACGCCTGCCAAGACATCGTCAAAGCCCTGGATAACATCGGTATACGTGTAAATCCATCCAAAACTGATGCGGTCATCATGACCTATCATAAAAAGAAAAAAGGTAGACTACCGACCCATTTCACAATAGGGGGGAAAATACAGAAAGTTTCCACATGTCTCAACTACTCTACTACTCGACCAATATTTTGCATAATTTGCTTCCAGGTTTCATCCAGGTTCACCAAATTTTCAGACGTATAATTTGAATGTGAAAATTGCAAAAGTGAACAATGAATCTAAGCATGTTCTTTCTCTCAGACATTCGAAACAATATATAAGTAAATTTATTTTATTGTTTCTAATATAATTTAAATGCAATATTATATGCAGTATATGGTCCAAAACAATGAATAAGCTCATATATATATATTTATATATATTTAATTTATTCCCAATTAAATTTTTCATGCTGATTTTAGTATTCAAAATGAATGACTATTATTCATTGAACGATGTAAATGTAATTCTTCTTCTTTTAACAATTATTTGTTGTAACTAAACCCTGTGGGGATAAGTGCCTCCTACAAAAGCCACCACTAGGTACATATCAGCCCAGTTCTGTTTAGTCGTCCTGATGGAATTCTTCCGCTCATTGAGAGGCTTTCATGGAATCCGATTCTGACATCCTGGCCACGGATACAGCCCATCTGCCGATTAATATACACTTATGTAGACTTGTTAAATTGACTGTAAGTCAATTTTTTTTTTTACGATTTGCATTAGTTCTAGGCCTATATTCTGGGCTTACATTGTCCGGACCAAATAATCACCAAGATCTCCGCCTCTCGAGCTGATCTACAACTCGCGCATGTTCAGAGTCAAATGACATAAATTCCGTCACCCTGATGATCTTATTGAATTTGTCGGTTGGTAAAGCGTACACTCCTCACTTTACATCGATCAGAATCCTACACCTCCCTTGCCGCCCTTAGAACAAAGGGCGATTCTCTTTGGAAAGTCACCTATAATATCCTTCAATTCTTATCTGTTCCTCCAACTTTCTTGAAGATAAAGCTTGGCCACGTACGGATGTCAAAAATTCATAAGTACTGGCTGAACATCTTAGATAAACATTTAAGAGTACTAAGTTAATATTTATGAGAAGATCATAGTCATCGCTCGGGCACAAGCAATGTACATACTTGTAGTATACTTCTTCAGCAATGTGCAGAGGAGTCTTGCCCACATCATTGGACAGATTTGTGTTTTCTCCTGCGGAGACTTATTGCCGAACAATCTCAGTTTATTTCATCCTGGCAGCGAAATAAATGTAGAGGTTTCTGTAAGTATATGAACTTTGTTAGCAGCCACCTCTACATCAATATACTGCTTAATGATATGTTATGTCACTTCATGTCATTAACTATTACAGGAGAATTTAACGCACGAACACAGAAGATTTATTTATTTTTAATTGATGCCTTTTTATAATACATGAGATACATCAGGTATTTAGGTTACGTTTTTAAATAGTTGAACGAGTTGGTTGAGGTCTGAATTCGTTGTGTGGAAGAGTAGACATAAAATGACCACTTTTTAATTTGCAATGTCTCTGTTCAATTCATGAATCATAAGCGAGAAAAATTTTTGAAATTTTGATCGTTACTTACAGTACTACTACTGATATGGATAGCCGAACACTATAAAAACTTATAGGGCATTTTTAATCAAAATAAATATAAGAAGTTGATAAAAAAAACTAATGTTACATGTAAAAAAATAAAAATCAAATTTCAACATATAATAAATTCAATCACCCAATAAGCTACACTTGTATAACGTCTTAAATTTTATGTGGGATAATAGGATATTACTTAAAGAAATGAGCTATGACCTTTAAAAGTAAAGAACTATTAATCTTAACTGACAAAATAGTTTAAAATTAGTTCTTTAATTTTATTTATTTCCCCTGCATCATGAACCAAATCGGGATTCATTCTACTTGCGGGCAGTGGGGAGTCGTTCATTGGAGCCAGCACAGCCCTGGCATAAATTACTTAAAAACCACCCCTCTACGACCGGTACTTGCTTTAAGGCGCTCTTTAAAGCCCCTATGATAGGCTGAAGTATTGTTTTAACTTCTGGGTTCCATTCTCCCACATTGACTGTTTCTGCAGCGAATGTGTCTGCAGTAGTAACAACCACATCTAAGGACACCCCTGATACAAAACTAACCAGTGAGACGACCTCTGCCACATCGTCCTCTGAAATAATATCGGGGACTGTCGATTTATCCGAAGCATGCGGAGATGACGTCCTTACCATCACCTGACTATGGTTAGGGATGGTCGGTCCGGCTACATTAGGAAATGTAACATAGGACCCCGCATCAACAAGAGCTCGGTAGCTATTGTCAGCATCAGTACTTACGTTAGGAACACTTAAACAATCGAAATTATCACTAACCCTTAAATTATTAGGAGAACATGCAAAACTATCAACAGTAAAATAAGGAACGTCAAAACAATTTAAAACAACAAGGGGGTATAAAGTACATGGTACTCCGTCCGCCTTGGCTTACTCCACCCCAGAGGCAACCAATTCTCTGTATTTAATACAAAACGTAATAACCTGAACTCCAAAAATTTGAGTTCTGACTCGTGCCTTTTTAACCTTCGGTATAGTCTTATCAATTCGGCTTCGTCTATTTCAGTGGTATTGTATTTTGGAGCTAAAATTGTCTTAATAAAATTACAAAAATCTTTTCTATCACGTAATAATAATACGCGATTTATATAGCTTTCATATTCGACACATTCGCCGTAATTAAATGTGATATCTGGTATACCTATTCTCCAATGAGCTAGGGAGTATGTTTCATTTAATCTTGTTCCAATTATCTTTATCCCAACTGAGGAGTCTGAATACGTATGGCCTTCAATCCATACATTACCCTTATTAATCATAAACTTTTGATTGAAGAGTGGTTCAATGGCATTATAACTTGCACTATCTACGACAGAAAAAACCTCTGACATAACGAGATTATCAGAAGGTGTGATTATACATTTTAAGGCGCATAACACGGCGCATTCTACGCTAACAAATAGCTTATTACATAATGTTCTTGAGTTATTAACATAATCGCAAATTATTGCAGTTGCTAAGTTAAATAAGCAACTGGTTATTATAGTTGAAAATTGATGCTTTTCTGCACTTAATTGATTAAATCGTGAGTATTTTGACATGGCTAGCAATACAATATATTGGCTAAAAATTTGGGGGACATATAGTCTACGTTCGCTCACGCATAGTGAACGGGATAATTTCCACTCAATGAAGGATTCAACTTCGCCAAGTATATTTGGGTCGAATATCGGTTTAGAGACAACATTATCTCCGTATTGGAACATCCATTTATGCAAAGATCTTTAAACAGGGAATCTATTATCAAGTCTTGATACTCTTCGTGTCTCAAATATTCTCAGAATAATATTTTGAGCAAAGATAGAGTTAGAGGCCTTCGACAGGGAATACTTACCAAGCCTATTTTTTGTATTGCTTTCCTTCTTTTGAAAGAGAATGGACTTGAGCTTTATATTCAAATTACAAAGAATAGCAGTGTGTAAGGTTCCCTATTTCTTGATATTATGGGCCTTATTCAGAAAGCAAAGACAACTGGTTCGTAATCACTGATGATGTTAGACTCCTTGTCACTCTTANTTATATACATTATAATTTTCTTCCAATCGCGATTTACAATAAGAGTGAAGTTGTCTGCAAATAATGAACAATCAGCATTTTCCTGCGATAGAAGTTAGCATTCTATGATACGTCTTACTTGTCCGGTTATTGATAGTCTTCTTTTACATTAATTTAAATGTAAAAGTCTATTTTTGTTTCTTATTTATCAAAATACAATAAAAAAAAAAAAGGTTATGTATTTCATGAATCCCTATAATCTTATGATTGTGCCATTGGACTCATGAACCGAAGGTCACAGGTTCAAAACTCAATGTACCCAGGCATTTTCATTCCTGTGTTGAATTCCTGGAGCCTTATTTTTTTAGTGATTCTAGAAACACAGCCCTAATTTATTCTTTACAAGGATGCTAAATATTTATGAAAGGAATTTGTTTTAACTTAATATTTTAGCCATAATACTAAATGGCTTATTACGACCCCATATGTGATGGGGCAAACGCCAAACCTACTTAGATTCTTAAATATCTACCTTAATAGGCACATTCATACAAATAGTAGTTGCAGACTAAATAAATAAAACATTTATTGTTGGAAGCACCTGCCAATATTTATTTATATAATTGTATAGGTTTATACAATACGAGTAATATAGGTTTATTTACCTCACTATAACAATATGGTAAATCTCAGTTTCCTTGGTGAGCTGAATTTGTATTTTCGAAGGAATTAAAAAGTAATCCTGTGCTAAAAGAATATCTCTGCTTATAGTAAATTTTATTTAATAACCTGCTACACAAAGCCATATTACTGAATTAACTTTTTTAAATATTCTCCTTAATAGGTGAATTTCAATCAACTGTTTTAAAATATAAATTATTAAAAAATAATGCTTCGGTCTTGAAGTAGGCCTGACATTAGCCTATTTCCAAAGTGATTTATACCCTCAACCCCTATTTTTCTCGAATTGTTTAACAATTTCTTATTAACAATATATCTTTACTGGTACATGGTAAGCTAATCTGACAATGCACCATCCAGTGCCTATGGGTCAAGCCGAAGGAAGATGTTTATTTTTGTCTTCTTTTTTTCATCTGACAAAAAATATATGACAAAGAAAATCAGACGATTTCCTATCTCTAGATTTGATCTTAAATTGATCTAAATAGTATCGAATGTGTATGCATTTCTCGTAAGGATTTTGCAGCAAGATACAATTTTGGTACGGTTCTAATTCATCAAAGTACATTATCCCTTTGAAAAGCTTTTCCTAGTTGTATCATTGAATTATTTCCAACGAAACTCCACCGATTATGATAGTAGAAATGTATTTCTCTAAAACCTAGTATATAGAGTTTATTTCAAAAAGGGGAAATTTAAGAATGAAACAAGGTGGTTAAGGATATTTTTCTTCATCACAGTTCAAAAATTCGGCTTCGTCTATTTCAGTGGTATTGTATTTTGGAGCTAAAATTGTCTTAATAAAATTACAAAAATCTTTTCTATCACGTAATAATAATACGCGATTTATATAGCTTTCATATTCGACACATTCGCCGTAATTAAATGTGATATCTGGTATTCTGCCGAGGCTGTTCTGAAGAATACCAGACAGTTATTAACTTCCTTTCAGAACCAATTGATGTCTACAACGATTGGATAGATGCTTGTGATCAATGTTACAAAACATCTTGACTCAGGTAATGTTCTTACATGACTGTTTATGTATTTATATATCTGTTTGTCTTAATATTCAATTTATTATTATTTCTCTAATATATATAAATATATTTTATTTTTACAGATGTCTCACGACTCTCAGAACCGAAGCGATTTCAGTCACCCTGAGAATGCCATTGTAATTTTTAAGAAGATTATTGTTTATAATATTCCGTATAATTAAATGTAAATAATGTAATTAGTAATGTATTTAATTCTGGTAACTTTGTTTGCTGAAACACTTAATGTTTTCTTTGTAAAAAAAATTTTCAAATTTTATATACTTTATACAATGAATAAACAAATATATACTAAATAATTCGAAATATTTTCTTTCTCCCAAAAGTATCTTTTTCTGTCTGTGGATGTGTGTACCTTAAATAATTAGAAAAAGAAAGACTTGATAACAGTGAAAGAACCATTCTTATTTTTCTGTTATTATCTTTTCTTTAAGGGCTGTCCTAATCCCTACCAAATCACATTTTTATTATTTTCTCGTTATCCAAAATCATTTTCCATCAAAAATCCTCATTTATGTCTTTATATCAAGTAAGTAGTAAAATTAGTGAGTTAACTAAACATAAAAACTAACCTTTAACACGATTAAAAAGGTCAGAGTTTTTCTCTAGGTATGGTTAGGATTTTATTTACAACAAAAACCTTTCTTAACAGTCTTACTCTTAGAGACAAATAGTCCAACTTGTTACCAATGAATACTATTTTGCAGAATAAATGGCAAAGAGTAAAGCTTCCAAGACAAACAGGTATAAATGAGGTTCGTGCTTTGCGCTTAGGCAGATGGTTTATAATGTACTTGACCTCAGAAGGTGTCACTGCCTTAATCGGTAAGGACATTGGTAATGGTATATCCAGAGACTTCTCTACCTCCTCGTTATTGGACAAGTTGTCGGGATCTAGATGAGGAGTGAATGATTGCTTTAGATGCTAAGCAAACAATTGGGCCTGGTCTTTGTCGCTAGAGGCCCGGGAACCATCTTCTCGACGTAAGGGGGCAGAAGGTTCATGATACTTCAGAATCCTGCGAGTAGCAGTCCAGAGGGATTTGTCTCCTTTTGAGAGGCTAGGACAGGTGGGCATCGAATGCCCTATTTCGTAAAGCACCTAGTTTTTTCTTTACGAGACGAGATATCTGGATGAACTCCCTACGATGTTTTTACAGAATGATAAGATTTTTACGTATGGAAAAATCTAGGATATCAGGAAGACGGTTTACATCGGTGGGCCAATAGGTAGGAGAGGAAGGACTTAGAGTAGAGAGATTGTGAGAGGAGATAGCATTATACCGAGCACGGCCACGGGAGTTGGTCGTTTTCGTCCCCTCTGATGATGTTTCGTTTTATAATCTCCGCCAGAGAGGAAACGGGAACCTAAGAATTTAAAATGCTCTTGGAATTGGCCTGAGGTGATAGATTTTTTATTAAAGCAATATACTGCAGAAAAGATAATTGGGGAAGTAGAAGTATTGATCGACATTGAAGCGGATTAGGGCGAGTCTGTAGAAGTGGAAGATATTAAATGATAAGTATGGGAAGTGCGAATGAGGAGCGCAGTTCCACCATGAGCTCGTCCGTCTGGGTGATCAGGTCGGTAAGTTGTATAGCCTGGTATGTTGAGTTTTTTTTTTTTTGTTTTTTTTTTTTTTTTACGTGTTTTAGTAAGTAAGAGTACGTCTATACATTTGTATTCTAAAGTTAGTTTGAGTTCGTTTGTATGTGTTTGAATGCCGTTAGCATTCCAAAGGAGAACAGAAAAGGGTCTAGAGGAGTAGAAGTTCATGTACTGCCAGACGAGGGAGTCAACTTAGAGACTACCGCTGACTGTATGTTTAGGAGAGGAGTGATGAGGGCGCGGAATTCCGAGAAAAAGTGGAGTATGGATTGGATATCATTAGATATTAACGGAGGAGGAACATGAGAGATGGCAGGTCGCTCTCCCCTGGGAGGCTGGCATTGAGGAAGAGGTTCTTCTTGTATGGGCTGGTAGGTCGCCTTTGCATAGGAGTAACCGGATTCGACTTTTTTGGTTGAAGGTGGTGGGAGCCTTCGAGCTACAGGTGCTGAGTGCTGCTGTCTGGTGGGCTGTATCCGCTGCTTCAAATCTTTGTAGGTCCGGCAGCCTTTATAACTGGCAGGATTGTTTTTTTGGCAAAGGGCGCAAACAGCAGGTGTACTGCGAGATTTCTGACAGTCCCCTGTCAGATGTGTCCCTCCACATTTGACACATCGGGCACCATACTCACAGTATCCTTTAGTGTGACCGTATTCCTGGCATTTGTGGCACTGAACTGTGTCTCTTCGAGGGAGGGGCTTCTCCACTCGTATTCTGCAATGGCAAAGAGATGTTATATTGTAAATCTCGTCTATATTGCTTGTGGGGCTCGAGATCTACAAAGAACAAGGGCAACGGAGACTTTGTATGACCGTCATGATGGTCACCCACCAGTTCGCAAAATAAAGCATAATAACGACTTTAGTTTCATTATTTTAAGAATTTCAATTACTAGGGTGCGCATGTTTTGATAAATAAATATATATATTCTAAAGGGTTATTATCACTACCAATGAATATAGAACTATCATACCTTCTATTATCCCTCTTCATTGGTTTCTGCAAACCATCTTCTGTTGGCGAGCGCTTTCGGAGTGACAGTGAACACATGTATACGGCCACGAGGACTGACAATGTCCGAAAGCGCTCACCAATGAAGAAGGTTATCAAAAGGTATGATAGTTACACATATATATTTTATTTATTAAGACATACGCACCCCATTCATAGAAATTCTAAAGATAAAGAAACTGAAATCATAATTTCAAAAGAAGACTTTTGACCGTAGGGACAACTAGTATTTGTTTTTTGTTAGGGTTCGGTCAAGTTTGATTCAAAATTACATTTAAAAAAAAAAAAAAAGTTTTTTTCTATAAACAACAAAAACATCTACCAAAATCGTAATGTTTGCCATTAAATATATGTGTGCCGTAGAGTATTGAAATTATGTCACATTACGATTATAACCAAAACTATATGTACATATAATATCTTAATAATTTCATACATCCCCAGTAAATTTATTTTATTATTCAGGAGAACGTGGTAGTTGGTCGGTGAGGAAGGGGGTGGTGGCACCAAGGAGCTTCTCCCCTCCCACCCTTCCAAACCCTACAAATACTCCAGGACACTACAAACATTCCTGGAGAACTCTCTGGAGCGAGTTAGGTCTTGTGCCCTCTTGATATTGATATCTCAATGTGGTTTGTACAATGATTACATTTATTTCTACATTGTAGTTTCGTCTTGAGGTAGGCCTATTCCCCAAAGGGTCTTATACTCTCAACCCTTATTTTTCTCGAATTTTTAAACGATTTCTTATCAAAAATATAGCTTTACTTATGTGGTAAGCTAATCTGACAATGTACCATCCAGAGTCTATGGGTTAGGGCCGAAGAAAGATGATAATTTATTACTTTTTTTTATTTAATCTGACAACAAATATATAACAAAGAAAGTCTGACAACTTCCTACCTATAGATTTGATGTTAAATAGATCTAAATAGTATCGAAAGTATATGCATTCTCGCAAGGATTCTGGTACGGTTTTAATTCCTCAAAGTACATTATCTCTAGGAAAAGATTCTCCAAGTTGTACCATTACATTACCTCCATCAAAACTCCACTAATTACACTGCACAACAAAAAAATATTTTTTGAATGTTTCCTACACTAAATTAGTCTATTTCTACTAATTTTGGGGTGATAAAAACGAAAATAACATTGAAAAATTTTATTAGCTCTGGTTTTTGAGATATACAGCACTTAATCTTAAAGAGTAGTTATACTATACGTGAAAAGTGAAAGTACAAAAAACAATATTGTTATGTTTCTTTTAGAATATTTTAAGTACAAAATTGATTAAAAAAAACATTATTCTTAGTGTTTTGACAAATAAAAGAGGTTTGTACCACCAAATTTCAATTAAGTCAATCCGATGTATTGTAAGATCGCTGTCGTTTAGCTTGTCTTTTATAAAACACTTCTGGAGCATCCTGTACTGAGCTGTCTGTACTGAGATATTTTCACATCATGTTTTAGAAGATTCCACTGTTGTAGTCTTGACCCTAACAGCTCAGCCTTTTCCTTAGACAAGCCAAGATCTCTTATAAGGTCACTCAACTCTGCTTGACTAATTCTGTGCGGATCACTAGACCTATCGCTTACATCAAAATCAGGGTCATAGGATGTAGAAGGATGGGTTGCTTCTTGTAAACAGACTTCATCACTTTCCTCTAAAATTTCATAGTTTTGGGGTGGAGAAGGGACTGGCAAATTGTCTGAGTGTGGTACAGGCCGAAGAGCAGATGGGAGATTAGGGTATTTCACCGTTCCTCTTTTCTTCATAGATAAACCTTGCTTAATGGGAGGAGTTAAGCAGAAATAACAGTCGTCTGTATGATTGGTAGGCTCACGCCAAACCATAGGTACTGCAAAAGCCATTGCCCGCTTGTTATTTTTCAGCCACTCTCGCAATATGACGGAACAAGAATTACAACATATATGAGGAGCCCATGATTTATCTTGGTCCCCAACTTTTACACCAAAATAATGTTCATAGGCAGTCTTAATGATAGGTGACATTTTACGTTTCTGAGCCTTAAATGTTATTTCACCACATATATAGCAAAAGCTATCGACAGAATTCACACACTTTCGAGGCATTTCAGATCAGCACTTAAATTAATTTAAAAATCAACTTCACACGATAATTTCAATAGCAACCACGTGCGTACAATTGACAAACTCGCAAAGGTTATGTTTACTACTTATGAACAGCTGATGAGAGGGGTGTTATGTAAACAAACATGTGTACCAACTGTTGGTGATGAAATATTTCATTTGTTGAAAACTCAATATATATATAATAGAATGATACTATATCTTGAAAACAAGAGCTAATATATAATTTTTATGGTCATTTTCGGTTTTAAAACCTGAAAATACATTAAAATCAGCTAATTTCAACCCCGAAACAAAAACTTTGTTGTTCAGTGTTATTATAGTAGAAATGTATTTCTCTAAAAACTAGATTGTATACATTATTTAGAAGCAGGGGAAATTTAAGAATGAAACAAGGTGGTATAAGGATATTGGCATTGCCCTTCATCACAGTTCTTAAATTCATTTTAGACATTCTCACTTAAATGTGTCCCTCTGTCATGAGAAACAGTAAATCTGCCAAGTTTACACTATAATTGGGTAACAAGCATTTTTAACATTAATGTCGTACAATTAGCTGGAGAGTCTGAAAGTTGCATTAAAAATTTGTATATCTTTTCACAGTGTACAGTTAACATTGGCCTTACAAACCTGGAAGTAAATTATTAAAAAATATATGCATAAGTCGTCCAAGAATTCTCAGTTTTTTTTTGTTTTTTTTTTTGTTTTTTTTTGTAATCTTGAAATGTTCTTAATTATTTCAGGCTTTTGGTTTCTGCTTCCAGCAAGAAAATATCAACTAAAAGAAAAGAAACCGGGAACATTCCCTGAATCAGATGGAATTCTGAAGGCTTGTCCGGGAGGTCCTACAGATAAATAAGTTCGAATGAAGTGAACTTAAAAGAAGATTTATTTTAAAAGAGAGTACAAATACAGAGTAACACTTACAGACTAGGGACTACACTGAATGAGGGAAGAAGAGATGCCAGGGTATTATAGTATTTACAAACAAAGAAAGTGCTGGTGAAGGGTCGGTCGGTGAAAGGTCGTGTGCCGCCACAAAGGGAGCTAGGCAGGGTGCATGCCGACAAAGGGATCCAGGCGGGGTGCATGCTGTAAGTCTACAGTATTCCAGAATGCAACCTGTAGAGGAGGCTGCACTTGACCTCAGAAGGTCTGAGCTTGTGTTTCTGGCTCTAATCTATGCTTTGAAGACCCAGAACAAACGGGTGAGTGTCACCTTCAAGGAGGGAACTATTTCTTATCACTGCATGGAGTCATCACTAATCAGATTTTTCTTGCAGATGTGCGCAGTACTTAAAAATGATGGGTGCAAGGCTCTATTTATGATCGCCCCCTATATTGTTGATAAGCTTTTAGAAATCTTCAATTTTCCACAAGATTACATGTGTGATGTGGATGACTTAGCTGTTGCCCTACAGACATGCGGAACACTCAATTTCCCAGAGGGATTCATCGAGTTTTTGTGCCGTATGGATGTGGTAAGTCTTATCTTATTTTAGGAAACGTTACACCACGTTTCTATCAATGAATTATATCTATTTTATAATTATATTTAAAACTGTTTAATTTAATATTATAAACGCACGCATTATTTCCCCAGAATATCATTATTGTTAATAATGTTTTGTTTTTTTTGTACTCATAGGCGTTCAACGACGAAGATCATTTCTGAACTGGCCATGTGACAGACTAGTGAAGAGTGTGTGCATGGACGCCCTACAATGAAGAGTTGGTCTCCTCACGGCCGAGGTCTGTTGTATCATAGACTTCTTCAAATCCCAAATCCTTTACCAATGTCCTACAACACTTCCCTGTATTGGAAACTCTCTTCTATATAAGATATATTAACATTGCTATCAACAAGCTGATTGGCCTAGATTCTATTTGTGCTTAGACTTTGTTGCAACATTTACAAAATAATTCTTCCAAGAAGTCCAATTTATTTATACTTATTTATCCTGCACCTTTAATTTCTTAATACTGTATATAAGTATTTATTTTGTACTTTTAAAAGCACTTTATTTTCTTCTAAACTGATTTTTTTTAATACTAAAGTTCATCCTAAAAATGGTTAAAAACACTAAATGTCTAAAAAGAAAAGTTATACTTGATATGACACGACCAGGGAAAATTATGATAGTATCGCTAAATTTGATGGAAATCCCATACTGCTAATAACAATAAAATTCATGAAGTGATGATTTTCGATTATTGGTCAGCAATGTATTTAAATCTAAAGTAATGTCAAAGCAGGATAGAATCATATTATTTATTGACATAGGTGACGGGCAGGCTAACTGGCATTATACTTAAGGAAGACAGATAATTTAATGCTTAATTACTTAAGAATAAGAACGGTTCTTCCATAAAAGAACTATAGTGTCTTTAAAAATTAGACAAGAAGAACCTCTTCTTCCTACAAAAAATTATGTATTAACTATAATTAAAATTGGTTTTAAAATATGTATGAATTATTGCAATTTTATACTACAAAAAATTGAACCTTTTCATTCCTCGCTTGTTAATTCCTACAATAAAAAATTATGAATAACAATGTCTATCTCTTTATATGAATTGTATATAATAAATAAACTAAACGATACTATTATTTTACTGAAGGTTCTCTAACATCACGGAGTCATTAGTTAGGGACAAATTAAATGGCTCGCTGAGGAACATTGTAAAGAAAATTCTTGGCAAATGGACTTGTTAGTGAAAAAATGAAGATGTACAAAGTAGGAATCATCGTTAAAAGCAAAGAAATAAATAAATGAAGATAACTAGGAATTACCCCAAAGAAATTTTCGATTGAGAGAAGCCTTGCTTTTTTAAGAATACTGAAAACCAATATTTTTCGACTATTTTTACCATGTTTTATGAGGTCCAAAAAAAATGTACTTACACAAATAAGTTAACCACTCTATGGAGTCTAAAAGTATGTAACAAATAACGGTTTTTAAGAAAATAATTTAGGGTCAAGAGCACCTTAATGTTATTCAAAAGCTGTATCTTGAGATTTATAACATAACTGTATATATAAAAATTAGAAATGTAGCAGAATCTTTACAATTCTATGAGAGTTAGGATTGATATGATTAATTGAAGAATCGTATGTATTTTTTTTTTAGTCTATATTTATTATGTTCAGTAATATATTAGTTAATTGTTATTTTGATTAAATGAAGAATATTGAAGATTGGGAACTGATCCTTAGTAAGATGTTAAATGTCAAAATTGAAAAACAGTTGGAGGTGATGATTATGTTGCCGAAATTTTTTTCATGCCAAATGAAGCTGAAGAAAATATCTATAACAGAAATGACTTAACACCACAAAATCTCAGAAGTTGAGTCATATTGAGTCAAATAGTTTTATTTTTATTTAAAGAGTTACAACTATAAGAGTGGATTTTAAAGGAACCGAATAAATTTTTTAAACAAACAAAAACCCAGTGCTGAGGAATAAAATTCTTAACTGATATTAAAAAGCTGTGTTTGCTTAGAATTTGCTAATTATACGGCTTTCAGACTATATTTATATTTAGGACTGTTGAAAATTTATTATTTTTTATAAAGACAAATATATCACCTTCTTTTTTTTTTTTTACAAAAGTTACTCATACAAAAAAAAAATTAACATAACTTTCTAAATATATTCTAAAATATGGGCAGCAACAAACCCGAAAGGTTCTCTACAAGTTATCTATTTTTGTATTAGATCTCGGAAGGGTTGGAGGGAAATTTGGTGAAAGGTAAAATACAAGAATTTACGGTCAGTCAGGGAAAGTAAGGATTATTGCAGGTAAGGAGCTTAAACACAAATAACTTGGGTGGGGAGACTTCAGGTACCTTATCTCGAGAAATAGAAACCTTCCTAGAAACAGGCCTTCCCCACTCCAGCGAAGGTAATTTCCTATGTAAGAAACATTTATTACTCTCATACCTTCTATTCTCCGTCTTCATTGGTTTCTGCACACCATCTCCCGTTGGCGAGCGCTTTCGGACATTGTCCATCTTCTGGCCGAATACATACGTTGAATACGGACCGTGACAGTGAACGTATGTATTCGGCCAGAAGATGGACAATGTCCGAAAGCGCTCGCCAACGGGAGATGGTGTGCAGAAACCAATGAAGACGGAGAATANAATGAAGAGTTGGTCTCCTCACGGCCGAGGTCTGCTGTATCATAGACTTCTTCAAATCCCAAATCCTTTACCTATGTCCTACAACACTTCCCTGTATTGGAAACTCTCTTCTATATAAGATATTTTAACATTGCTATCAACAAGCTGATTGGCCTAGATTCTATTTGTGCTTAGACTTTGTTGCAACATTTACAAAATAATTCTTCCAAGAAGTCCAATTTATTTATACTTATTTATCCTGCACCTTTAATTTATTAATACTATATATAAGTATTTATTTTGTACTTTTAAAAGCACTTTATTTTCTTCTAAACTGATTTTTTTTAATACTAAAATTCATCCTAAAAATGGTTAAAAACACTAAATGTCTAAAAAGAAAAGTTATACTTGATATGACACGACCAGGGAAAATTATGATAGTATCGCTAAATTTGATGGAAATCCCATACTGCTAATAACAATAAAATTCATGAAGTGATGATTTTCGATTATTGGTCAGCAATGTATTTAAATCTAAAGTAATGTCAAAGCAGGATAGAATCATATTATTTATTGAAATTTTAAAGGAATTAACCATATTTCCATTCTAATCCCTTGTATGTTATAAGCTGGTAAAATTTGAATATTTCAATCTGAAGTTTTATTTACTGTATGTCCAATGAGAGTAAAACTTAATTTATTATACAGTATAATTTACAGACGGTTTTAATTTCAAATTTCATTTTCGGATAAGACCGAACTCAATATAATTTACGGTTACTCTTTACTTATTAAACGATTCTTAAAGTTTATCATAAATTTCTATTGGAAGATACAGGCTGATATANTGAAGTAGGCCTGACATTAGCCTATTTCCAAAGTGATTTATACCCTCAACCCCTATTTTTCTCGAATTTTCAAACAATTTCTTATCAACAATATAGCTTAGCTTGTAAGGAAAGCTTATCTGACAATGTACCAAACAGAGCCTATGGGTTTAAGCCGAAGGAAGATGTTTATTTTGTCTTCTTTTTTTCATCTGACAACAATTATATAACAAAGAAAGTCTGACAATTTCCTACCTTTAGATTTAAATAGATCTAAATAGTATCGAAAGTATATGCATTTCTCGTAAGGATTTTGCAGCAAGATACCATTTTAGTTCGGTTCTAATTCATCAAAGTACATTATCCCTTTGAAAAGCTTTTTCTAGTTGTACCATTAAATTATTTCCAACGAAAATCCACCGATTATGATAGTAGAAATGTATTTCTCTAAAACCTAGTATATAGACTTTATTTCAAAAAGGGGAAAATTAAGAATGAAACAAGGCGGTTTAAGGATATTGGCATTTTCCTTCATCACAGTTCTTAAATTCATTTTAGACATTCTCATTTAAATGTAACCCCCTGTCACGAAAAACGGTAAATCTGCCTAGTTTACACTATAATTAAGTGACAAGAATTTTTAACTTAATGTCGTACAATTAGCTGGAGAGTCTGAAAGTTGAAAAATGTTGAAAAATGAAAAATATATGCATAATTTGGATATCGCCTTGGAATTTTTTTTTCTTATTTTTGGTAATCTGCAAATTCAATCAGTCATTTCTAACCTTCACTTTCCCTACTTCGAGGAATTCAATATTCATGGTAAAGTGTCTATAACATCAAGAGAAAGGGCCTCAGACACCTGGACTACCTGGAAAATCCAGACAAAAGCTTATCTCTCTAAGCCCTCAGGATAAAGGAACTCATTCCTTGTTTTCCAAGGAAGTAACAGGTTTCTTCGACCTCAGATTTCACATTTTTCCCAGTAAACTATTTACAGATCTTAAATAACAATAAAATAAATCAAGTTGTTTTTGTGAACTGTAATTAACAAATGGAAGAGATGTGGTAGTTATAACAGTAATAAAAAAGAACAAGTAATACTGCTAAAGTAAACAATTGGAATTACAGCTTACCTAAGCCATGGATTTTGATTTTACGACCTAGAATGTTCAGTGAAGTGCATTGAAACGAACACATATTGGTTTAATAACACTGAACAACAAAGTTTTTGTTTCGGGGTTGAAATTAGCTGATTTTAATGTATTTCCACGTGTTAAAACCGAAAATGACCATACAAATTATATATTAGCTCTTGTTTTCAACATATAGTATCATTCTATTATATATATATTGAGTTTTCAACAAATGAAATATTTCATCACCAACAGTTGGTACACATGTTTGTTTACATAACACCCCTCTCATCAGCTGTTCATAAGTAGTAAACATAACCTTTGCGAGTTTGTCAATTG
>KZ810119.1:30995-41958 GCA_000696205.2 Oncopeltus fasciatus
AAAAAAAAAAAAAAAAAAAAAAAAAAAAAAAAAAAAAAAAAAAAAAAACCATCAACCATAATAGGTGTAACTTGTTATTTTATAACATTTATATTACAAAAACGTTTTTAAAGACTTCAAGAAGTTAATTTCGAAAGTTGACCGGAACCTCTTATATTTAAAAATTCAGTATTTATTTTTTATATCTTCATTTCAAGTATTTTCACAGAGGGTTATGTTAGGTAGTATTTCATGGGGGGAAAGGGATGGGTAAACACGTGTTCTATGGGACAATGGCGTCCCATTGCTTGTCCATTCCTTGTGTCAGCAATATGACGTCGCCCGGCCTCTAAGCCCGCTTTTTTTCCTTTTTTTCATTCGTGGTTTACCCGTCTACAAAACATGGGATCGCTAAATACATTCTTTGAGAATTCCCAAGAAATCTAGCTATAAAGGTTGTTCTCCTGGATATTTTATTTATTTTTTTCCAAAAATTTTTCTGATCCCACTTAGAAGTCACCAAATATGATAAGGAACTGACTATGCTATATGAGACTCGAACCTGGGGTCCTACGGATCAGTAATCCTTTACCGTAAGCACCGGATCACCGTACCGTTTTGTGTGTGTGTGTGTGTGTTTGCTATATAGAAACCGATATTTTTTTTAAAAAAGTAAGTTTTTTAAGCCATTTCTTTGCAAACCATTCGATGAGCTTGTTAATTGCTGAAATCAGTCGAGAGGGAGAGGGAAATTTATAATCGTGATCTATTCGTAATTATTTTTTTTAGGAAACCAAAATAACTGGTGTAAAATGTTATTTTCTAACGTTTATATTATATAACAGTTTTACCAAAGCCCCCATATTTAATTACAATTCTATTTTTGTGAACAGTCTACAAGTCGCAACGACTGATCGATCACAGTTGAATTTGAAATATTATGTGCACTAGTTAAGGTACAAGGAAAGGCGCACTTTAATGTGGGAAAAATACATTTATTTTTCTGTTCTTGTTATCAAACTTATATTTGAGTTATTTTTGTAATGATTTACTTTTTATAACAGTAATTTTGGATCCCTCCAAAGGCTTTTCTCAGATCAACTCACATTTTCATGGTATGCCACTGTATAATGCCACTGTATGTCTTCAACTAGGGCGACCTACAGAGAGTGAATGAAAAATAGTGGGTAGGAAATGTCAAAATTAGCGAAATTTAGTTAAGGAGACTTAAAAAAATTTTATTAGGAAATGCCTGAACGTATTTGATCGTAGTTGATGAATGATGTAAGTGAAATTTCCGTGTAATTTTATCACCACACTATTGGATTATATATTTTATCAATAAATAAATCTGAGTTAAGTTTTAAATTTATGCTTTAAATCGAATTTTATGCCCCCTGCGTCAAAACAAATTTTTTTTACTGGCACTTGATATATCAGGCCCTACTCCTATTGGGCTGATTTATGTCAAGAACTAACTCTGCTTAATTATGACATTTAAAAGCTACAAACTGATTGCAGTATAATTTATTTATTTCTTAACAACTATTTCTATTAAGTAGGATCGGAGAAAATATCGAAAAAATATTTCGGAAAATCTGTCATGAGAATAACCTCAATAGTTTACATTACATCAAATATCACTGAAATACTTTCAAAGAGATGAGCTCGTTTGAAAATAGATAACCAGGGTATTTGGATTCAGTATTGTGTGTCAAGTTATCGGTATCTGGATTCCAAAGTAAGATACATACAGCTGTGGATACCGTAAACCTACAAATATTAAGGCTATTTGTTACTGAGGTTAAAACAAAAAATTGGTTATAGACTCATCAAAAGTTCCTCTCCACGGAAATCTTTAGTAAATTTCATAGCAAATTTTGTATATATCACTTTTACTAATAAACGAGGCAGAAGTAAAAAAAAAAAAAAAAAAATACTGAGGTTAGCCAACGAAATACTCCATTAAAGTGAGTAAGAGATTTATTTTGGCAAAAATCTCAATATCAGAGTTGAGGAATACTTCATGGTCTCCAAAAAATCGAAAAAATACGCTTCGTCGCTTAGATTCTATTCAGATTGAAATCTAAACTGCCGTAATGACCAATGACGTTTTTTTTTTTTTTCGATTCTATGTTTAAACTCAGATAGAGAAAAAGTACAAAATCTGAATTGATATGACACAAAGTAAACATAGTTTTGGGAAGGGGGTAATTTTGTATTTTCGCGCATAGAAGCCAGAGTTTGGCTTTTAAAGGGGGAACCACAGTATTCTAGCAAGTGAGAGATGTCATGATATTCAGAACTCACCGGCTGTCAATCATTGCAGTGTTCTCCAAAACTTGAAACTCTCGGAGGTAGATGAATTGCATTTGAAAAGGTTGATATTTTCTTCTGTTTATTCCATAGAGATAACCATTTTCACAACATTGCACATAATTGGTTCACAATTAAACATATTTATAAATTTTGGTTACAAGTAGTGTTTCTCATCTGTGAAAATATTGAAAGTTACTATAATGTAAGCCAGAAGGATCCTGACTTTCATATGTTGACTTAAAAAAAAAAAACGTTCATTTTTAACTTTTTTTTTTTTTAATTTAACATTACTCTTCAAAATGACGTGACTTATCTGTCATCACACTACTCCACTCTATACAGAATCTGAACTGGTTTTCACATAAATCCGAGCTGGTTCAGTGTTTGACTCTCATCGCCCCCAGCAAATGATTTAGGGTATTTAGTATCAGTTCATTACTGATTATATATCTTTGTGATTTATATCACTGATTATTGATTATATCAATACCAATGATATGATACAGAGTTAGTACCCAACATGGTACTATCTCCTCCCTATCAGTTAAGAGCAAACATTGGTTTTCATTTTATACTCTTTATATGTTATTAAATTTATTCAGTTACTCTTATATAAATTTCCTTAAGTAATGAAACAAGGGAAATCTGCTTTAATTACAATACTCCTTCGTCACCTACTTTTTTTTACATTGTAAATAGAAGGATACATCTTATAAAGTCATAGGCTTTTTTTCTCATCAGTTTACGTTAAAATAATTACATTAAACGACTAAATTACATCAATTGAATATAATTATGTTTTGTCATTTTAGTTATTTTAGTAAACGTTGAGTAGCATACATTCCAGATACATTTCCAAAAAAACAACCATCATATGTTGACTAAACATCACACTCCGAAATGTAATGAAATCATCAGGTGCTTTTATGACCAAAATGCATTTTACTTATAACAAAAGCTGAAAATCTCGAAAATCCTGTCTTTACAAGAGCAAACGTCCGACTTTTATCGTTAAGAGCTACCGTAAAAGGGCCAGTTAAATTTTAATTAAATCCTTATTGTATCTTATCACTTATATCTTATCTTTATATGTATCTTATCACTTATATCATATCCTTATATGTATATTATATCTTATTTTAATGACGTTTGTAACAACGATAAGGGCCCAGTCATGTTCAAGTTTATATTTGGAAGGTAAAATATAGATAGTCCCTCCCTCCATGACTCTAAGTGGTTGAAAGGTAAGCAAGAGCTGTGTAATCCAAGCAGATTTTACATGTTTAATAAAAGATGGACATTATAATAGTAAATTTAAAAACAGAAAAATTAGTGTAAAGTGTTTATCCACCTAAGTTTACTCTGGACTGGTCGTGGAGGATGAGGTTTTTTTTTCTGCAATCCAAATCTGCAAACATTTGGTACGACTTATGTTAGGGATCAGTCAGGGAGTAGAATTCAGCCAGCTGGTTCTGGCTAACCTTCTGTAAGGTTAATTTAATTTCCACAAACGATTTCTCCTTTACAAACATAATAATTATTCCCTCGGGTGGAGAGGAGAACGGAAGTCAGCCATTAGATTCCCTCTTCCTCGTGGAGACCTTTACTATTTGGAGTCAGTGCTAACCCCTTGACAAAGTGATCTGCAGCACAACTTCCAGCGAGTCACGCCAACTGAATCCACTGTGAGGAATTGAAATATGTCGCTTATTCCGAGTGACTCGTCAGTTGGACATCGGTCCCGTTTCAAGACTCACTGATTTGTGGTGGACGTCTTCTTGGGGTATTGTGACTTGGAGCATCTCTTCCCTTCCTGACATCGGACGAATTTCGTTGATTTTCTAAAGATGCTGAGGCATTCAAACTGACTCGAATCTTGCCAATGTGTGTGTGTTTGGCTTGTGGCATCATCATTCGCTCTGAACGAACTACAAATCATCAATTCCCCACCTTTTCCCTTCTATTTCTTTTCTTCTCTTCAGCTCTTGCTTTCACAATTTTAAAAAAGAAAACCAACTTTCATATTTCTTCTTTATTTTTTTCCCTACCAATTGACGAGGTCATTAATTACTCATTTATGTTGTTGATATATAGACAACAACAAAAAATATATTGTGTCAGAGTTTTTAGACATTGCTTAGAACATAATAAGTGTAAAATGTAATTATCTATAATTTACAACTATAAAATTTTTATGAAAAATTTATTTTAAGGGCAGTATTGAAAAAAACCATTTACAGGATAGGCCGGTCCCTCTTATTTCTCTTATATTATTCATTAGATCAAAATTGTTGTCATTGTTGAATCTTTATTATTTACCAAAATCTTCACACTACATCGTTAAACGATTCCCAAGATTATTTTCCATGCCCATTCATAATTCACGAATAGTGAGATAAGGATGAGGTTGATAACAGCGAAAACCGTCTTCTGTCATGTTAAAATAATCAACAAACTTTATTAACAATAAAGATAACTATTTCATTTACACAAGCAGAGACTCAATAATTTATAAAGGCTTTAGGGAGAAAAAAATTATATAGTTTCAGTACTGTGTATTTAGCATATTTCCTCTACAAGCTATTGGTACCACGACATTAAAATTTATATATATATAATTTTGATTATTATGTAATTTCAATAATTTGCGTCCTTTTGCAAACCGTTGTATAAAGTTGTTAATGGCTAAAATCGGTCAAATGGGAGAGGGGTTAAGAGTGAAATGTTATTCGAATTAAAAAATTTATTGAACAAAATAAGTAATTTCATATTTGTATTCTGTAATATTTTAAAAGAACTATATATTAATAAAGATATATAAAAATTTAATTTCAATTGCTGTCAATGCCTAATTATTATTATTTAAAAAAAAAATATAACCTAATTCAGTACTTTTGCTTATCATTTTTACAGACTATCCAAAGAATTAGTTTTAGAGGAAGACCAAAATTTGTAAGCTTAATATCTTCGTTGTTTCTGTTACGAAATGGTTTACTTAGCCTAACTCTGCTTAGGTTATACAGCTCCTGTTTGACAGATAGTTATAGTGGTAAATTAGGGCTATTTTTATCGACTACTGGAAAGTTGAAAATAAAAATTTTGCCGCCTACCGCAAAAATATAGCTTCAAATCCTAGCCATAGCACAAATATAAAAGGGTTGGCACAATGACCTCTCCTTGCAGACCCATCCAGGATCACCATCGCCCTAACATATGATAACACTCATATGTGTACAAAGGTGCATATGATATGCCCACTCTTTCCTATTTGCACCCCAGTATTTAGTATTTTTCAAGTCTGCTGTAATAGTTTCTGTTCCCCGCCCCTCCGAATCTCCTGGGAATTCGCAGATGGACACATGTGCATTCCACTTCTCTCCACTGGAGGGGTCCAGAGCGCTGGAGTCCTGGAGGTGGGGGCTGGTCTAGACCGGCTGCAGAGTCCCGTCTTCTCCAGGTAATTGAGCCAGTCTCGCTATAAATAGCCGGTCTACCTCCCCTCGCATCACCTTCGTCTGGAAGGACCCTCTCCTGGAATCCTGGAAATCGTCCTTTCCCAACAATTAGCCAATGGCTGTCTTCCTTAGAAAAACAAGGTGTTGAAGCTGGAGGAACTTGTCTTTTTTGAAGATTCAATTGGTAGTTAGATAACGCATTTCACATTCCTTTAGTCTAGTATGGAACGTACGCCGATTCATCGGGCAAATATTAGGTTTTAAATAGCCATAGATGTCACAAAATCCTATCAGTCCCAAGAATCAAGTTCCCAAAATGGAGTACATGTAATAATGTGTATGTGTCGATTTTCTTATTGAATTTTCTTCCTCCCTCATATTCGTTTTGCACCCAATGCTTAGTTATTGCAAAAAAAAAAGGTCTAAACGCAGGAACTATCTGGACTAACAATAAATAAGAGTAAATGAGAAAATTTAAAAGCCTAAAGTAAATGGTATGACCAAAAGTGAGAGAATATAGATGATTAGTAATAGATGATTTTAATTGGGGTTCGGTCAAGGTAGATCCAAAAAAAAATTCAAATTTAAAAAAAGTGTATTTTTTAAAAGATTATCTGCCAATATTTCGGCTTACATTGTAAGCCACCTTCAGGGCTGTAGAAATACAATGTCATGAGAATACAATGTTAATTGACAATATTATAATACAGAATTACCATAATGTAATGTGATATCAAAAGTATGAATGTAGAAAGCTATCTAAGAGAATATTTAGCATACAGCCTCTTTTACCGCATTGAAATCAAGCTATTCAAGTTGGTATCATGACGTGTATCTTGGAAAATTAACCGATGCTTCATCGAAGATGCTAAAAACATGGCGTATTCAAAATTGTATTAATTCACATATAAGGCATCACTGGCACACACATACACACTATAAATATATATATTTTAGTTATAAATACTGAAATGTTTTNGAGATATAATTGAGAAATAGAAATTTTTAAGCTTACAGCTAAGTGACAGTGACGATTATGAAAAATCTCAAGTAGCTATTATTAGAACTGTGGGTGAGTAACTATTCTTCAAAGTTAGTTCTCTTAGGTATATGCGTGTGTGAGTGTGAGTGCGCAAGCGCTCGTACGAGCTTATACATTAGTAGAATTACAATTATTTGTCAGTATTTATGATTAATTAGCACAAACAAACAATGAGAAGTCTGTTTACTGAATTTGATTCTTCCATTTGACTCAATATGTGTTGTGTCAATAGGACACACACACACACACACACACATATATATATATATAGAGAGAGAGAGTTTGTTAATTGTTAATAATATCAGTCAAGGAGGGGAAAGCTAAAGACCATATTGGAAAATCGCCATTGTCTTACAGAACATATGGGTAAATCATGGTTTTCTGGTGTGGTGGGCGGAAGTTGGAGGAGGCACCACACGGGATCTCGGAAGCCCCCAATCAGCTGGCTGTAGCCAGTCACGGCTAATTGTTACGTGAAAGTCTTCTGATTGAATGCTTCTGGCTACTGTAGCAGTCACGAAACGCTCAAGTTCGCGCCCTCACACACTGCTACTGATCCGAAGCTCTCCGACTATTACAGGGTTCAAAGGCCACTCTATCCACGGGTCAACTAGTGACCCCACCTAAGACCAGTTCCTCCACATCCTTTCCAGTAGCTGAAGAACTTTTTTTCTCTTCATATTCTACATTTATTTGTATATCCTTAACCAATATACAAGAAATCAATGACAAGCCAAGTAGATTTCAGCCTAGTACATAAATATATACGCGTGTGTGCATGTCTAATGTTTTAAACAGTTATAAAGCACGATGATTAATAATCTTTATGACAAAAAAATTATTGTTTGTCGCCCTTAGTTGGATAATTCAATTCTGCTTCATCGAACTTATTACAATATAAATAACTTAAGATAAAGAGAAAAAATAAAATCTCACATTCAGGAATTGCCTATTCTAAACAGATTTCCCATTTTATACAAAATACAACGAAGGACACAGGAATTTTGCTTAGACTTTCTCTAAACCAACTGACAGACAACTGAGGAACACAGGGGAGAACTGGGGAAGGAGGTTAATTCCACAAATTCACTCTTAAATATATTTCTTATTTTGTTAACCTCAAAAAACAACGTGTATTCCTTAATAAATTTCAAAAAAATTTTAAATTACGTTGTTTTCCTTTCTTTTTTTTTTGTTTATTTATTTATTTTTTTAACACTCTTAATAATGAAGATTTTTCTGGTTAAATTTTGGTTCGAAGGAAATTTATGATAGCCCTGAAGATGGCTTACAACGTAAGCCAAAAAATAGACAGATAATTTTTAAAAAATTGACATTTTTTTAAATTGTATTTTTTGGATCAACTATGACTGAACTCACCTCACCCCCCCTCCCCCCCCCCCCCCNCCCCCTCCCCCCCTCCCCCCCAAAATAATCTACTAATAATTTTTACGGTAAAAAACTGCGGGCTACGGAGCGCGGTTAGGCAAACGAATAAATAGATAGACAAATACAATTTTAATGGGACTATGTTTTTACCCCATCTCTTAAAAAGAATCGGTGAAGAACTGAAGTAATTTACCAAAGTGAATAGCTAGATTTATGAAATCTCTATGAGAGCCTCATGGATGAATTAAAGGACTGGCAGGGAAAGTAGAGAAAATTGATGAAACCTTGATACTTTCTTTAGAATTATAGTTATAAAAAATCTATAATGTAGTATTAGTAAAATGTATTTATAAACAATTTATAATATGTATAATGTTTTGGAAAGACGTATGTAAAATAAGTTATTTACAAATATAACTTCAATGGGGAGGTTAACTGGTACACTTAAAATTGTGGTGGGTCTATAGCCTTTTTTATTGCCATAACCTTTCCAATTCATTGCTATTTTCAGTTTTTCTCTTGTGTGACGCAAGATCTCTTACGGTGGAGTAGAAGAATGGAACGCAGAGGACTTGCAAAAGCTTGAAATGTTGCTAGTCTGCTTCATGGATCGTTAGAATACGCTTGATGCGGGATTGGCAGTAGAGGAAGGGAGAGGTTACAGCCTCGTTAACAAAACAAATGTCGGATTCCTGAGAGACTTAACCAAGTCCTTGAAGCAGGCTAGATAGGTCGATGGCGGATAAGAGTTAAGTCCTTGGCCAAAGAGGTCCTTTCACACGACCACAGACCACGCCAGCTGATTTAGAATACACTAGCTAAATATTCTCACATTTGTCCTCTATACTCTGCCGATCTCTTCCACAACTTACTTTCATATTCACCGCTGGCTTTAACCTCAGCCAACTTCCATCTTGTGCACTGGGGTACTAGCGGTTAGAGCGAATTTCCCAGAGGGAATGCACCTACTAAAGGGTCTCGTGCACATTTGTTAGTCTCGAATGATACGTGTCTAAATGTGTGTATGCCTTATGCCTGTTTGTTTTGGTTGGTTCGATTATAGAAATTTTAATGCCTTGTCATGGTATTCTATCATTGGCTGTTTCTTTAAACAATTTGTTCCATCTGATATAAAATAAATGCGCAATCCAAAAATATTTATGTGCAGATCAAATAATGCCCACAAAAAAATTCCCCAATCCATAACATAATGGAATCAAATGGACTTATCTTGTAAATAAGAAGTCATAATTTATTATTAACTCCTATCTAGGTCCATCTTAAATTAAGTGTGGTAAATCTTCCCAGTTTAGGTAGCTCCTACTCGACGGAGCTAAACAACATCAAACATAATTTAGACAAAATAATTAGACCAAGAACAGGTTATTAGGTTTTTTTGTAGAGCACTAAGTATGTTTCATGTCGCCCCGGTTGACTTCATTTGGAATCTCAAAATAGTACTTAAGATATCTTTGGTTGAATGCTGGTATATTCGCACATTCAGCGAAGATACTTATAACGAAATCTGCTGGGACCGACCGAAGATGGGAATAAATCGGTCTAGAACTTCCACAATACGATTACCGTTAATCGTTGGATCCAATGAGGTCATTGCAAGGAGGTATTGCCAACATAAGGCAATGGCCGGAGGCAAGTGTTGACGTCACATCCTCCACGAGACCGTGGCTTATTCCCTTTTCCTAGGGCTAGTCACGCAGTGCATTATTATTCGTAGCGGCATAAATAAGTTAAGTTGCAGTTGATTGGTATCGCTTGTTTCGGTGCCTTGCAACATTCCCTTGACAATTAAGTCTGCACTTTAGTCCCAGTTCCTCTTTGTAATGGAGATTCTTTATTATGCTTTACGATTCCTCTTCAATAGAGTACAATTTCTGATGAGGTCATTTATTGCATCTCTTGAAAAATATTTCTATTTAAAGTTTATGGTATTTCTAGAATGGGAAAATATAGATTAGTTAAGAAAGTTATTTTGTAATGTGAGTATACATTTATGGTGAAGGTCTTTCAGCATTACCATTTTGTTACAGCTAAATCTGTAAAATTACATTTCTGTACTGTTCAAAAATAAATAACACCTATGTTCAAAAATAGCTATAAATAATTTATTATTTCATCAAGGTCAAGGAGAAGATATCGGTGTATCATATAATATATATAGACATAGAAATATCATATAATTTTTATATTTTACATCAATATCAGCAGTGCTGTACTCTTTGTTTAATAGTGTGAAACCAAATATGTCGTTTTGCAAAATATACATATTCTCGCTTACATAACTTGTATATGATATATATATTAGATAATTTGCCGTATTTAACATATTCATTCCTTATTTAGCACCTGATAAAGGGGTAAAGCCGCAAAGCATTGTGGAAAAAAAAAATTTGCTGAAAGACAAAAAAAAGAAAAAAAGAAAAAAAAAAAAAAAAAGTCCAGCTCACGGCAGCTATTTAATCTAAGAAAATTCCTTAGCATCATAGTTGGTCAACATTTTTACTTTTTTTTTTCCGTGTCAACCTTTGGTCATTAACGCCTGTGATTTTAGAAGCGGGAAGATATTTTCAAGAAGAAGAATTTCTTAGCAGATTACTTTGAATTTGAAAGTTCCTAAGTAAAAATTTAAATTTGAACTGCCAGGGTAGCTCATGGGATCCGTTCGAATCTACCAATCCTGGCGTTGCAGGTTAAAATCAATATTTTCTTAACTACTACAGGTTAAAGTTAACCGCAAATCACAAAGAATTAATTATAATAA